>JASAMZ010000269.1:57500-65000 GCA_030248115.1 Linhomoeus sp. GSCO2_2 | reverse complement strand
CGAGCCCGCGCAGGGCTTTCTCCGCGCGCGCCGAAGGCGCGCGCCCAGGCCGCTAGTTCTACCCCTTAATCGCCGGTTGTCTGTCTGTCTGTCTGTTTGCCCCAATCGTCCCGCCCGACTGGGCCCGTAGACCCTAACGACCTATGGGGCGCTACCCTTGGGTGGTCCCGTAGATTTGCCGAAACTGGTCCGTTACGCGAAAAAGCTTACTGTAGCCGAGAAAATTCAAATTTTCGAATTTCCGAGACGACCGTGGAGCGCGCTTGGAAAGGCGGGCGAAGCGATTGGTATGTCAGGTGTGAAGGGTAGGCAATGTGCAACTTTACGCGCCTAGCCGCGCCGCGCGTAGGCATACTGTAAGGGAGAAAATTCAAATTTTTGAATTTCGCTGTAGACTGTGGAGGCCGCATGGAAGGTCATGCGTGGAAATCAATATGGCGGCACGATAGGGTAGCAAGTGTGCAACTGCACAGAGTTTATCACGCTGCTCAGAAAATCCGCAAATGATAAATTTTTAATCAACAAAAATTTGTTCCAAGCAAGGGAATCGAACCGAGCAGATATCATCACACAGTGAAACAAAAGGCAAGTGAGTCGGCGGCTGACGAGCGAGGCGCGCAGCGCCGAGCGAGACGAAAAGCCTGGAGCGGGCGAGCGAAGCGAGCCCGCGCAGGGCTTTTCTCCGCGCGCGCCGAAGGCGCGCGCCCAGGCCGCTAGTTCTGCCCCTTAATCGCTGGTTGTCTGTCTGTCTGTGATTCTGTTTGCTCCAATCGTCCCGCCCGACTGGGCCCGTATACCCTGGCGACCTATGGGGCGCTACCCTGGGGCGGGCCCACTGATTTGCCGAAACTGGTCCGTTACGCGGAAAAGGCTACTGTAGGCGAGAAAATTCAAATTTTTGAATTTCGCTCTAGACAGTGGAGCCTGCTTGGAAGGGCGGGCAAGGCGGTTGGTATTCTGGGTGTGTAAGGTGGGTAATGTGCAACTTCACGCACCCGGCCACGACGCGCTGCGGTGTACTGTAAGTGAGAAAATTCAAATTTTTGAATTTCGCTCTAGACAGTGGAGCCTGCTTGGAAGGGCGGGCAAGGCGGTTGGTATCCTGGGTGTGTAGGGTGGGCAATGTGAAACTTCACGCATCCGGCCACGACGCGCGTAGGCATACTGTAAGTGAGAAAATTCAAATTGTTGATTTTCGCCATAGACAGTGGAGGCCGCATGGAAGGTGATGCATGGAAGGCAACATGACAGCATGATAGGGTAGCAAGTGTGCAACTTCACAGACTTTAGCACGTTGCGCAAAAAATCCGCAAATGATAACTTTTGCATCAACAAAAGTTTCTTCCACGCACGGGAATCGAACCAAGCAGATATTGTCATAGAGTGAAACAAAGAAGTGAGACGGCGGCTGTCGAGCGAGGCGCGCAGCGCCGAGCGAGACGAAAAGCCTGGAGCGGGCGAGCGAAGCGAGCCCGCGCAGGGCTTTTCTCCGCGCGCGCCGAAGGCGCGCGCCCAGGCCGCTAGTTCTCCCCCTTAATCGCCGGTTGTCTGTCTGTCTGTGATTCTGTTTGCTCCAATCGTCCCGCCCGACTGGGCCCGTAGGCCAACCCGGCCTATGGGGCGCTACCCTGGGGCGGGCCCACAGATTTGCCGAAACTGGTCTGTTACGCGGGAAAGCCTACTGTAGCCGAGAAAATTCGAATTTTTGAATTTCTGAGACGACCGTGGAGCGCGCTTGGAAAGGCGGGCGAAGCGGTTGATATGCCAGCTATGTAGGGTAGGCAATGTGCAACTCCACACGCCCAGCCACGCCACGCGTAGTCATACTGTAAGTGAGAAAATTCAAATTTTTGAATTTCGCTATAGACAGTGGAGGCCGCATGGAAGGTGATACATGGAAGGCAATATGACAGCATGATAGGGTAGCAAGTGTGCAACTTTTCAGAGTTTAGCACGTTGCGCAAAAAATCTGCAAATGGTAAATTTTCCATCAACAAAAGTTTCTTCCAAGCACGGGAATCGAACCAAGCGGATATTGTCACACAGTGAAGGAAATGAGAGGTTAGGCGGCGGCTGTCGAGCGAGGCGCGCAGCGCCGAGCGAGACGAAAAGCCTGGAGCGGGCGAGCGAAGCGAGCCCGCGCAGGGCTTTTCTCCGCGCGCGCCGAAGGCGCGCGCCCAGGCCGCTAGTTCTACCCCTTAATCCCTGGTTGTGAGTCTGTCTGTCTGTCTGTCTGTGATTCTGTTTGCTCCAATCGTCCCGCCCGACTGGGCCCGTATACCCTGGCGACCTATGGGGCGCTACCCTGGGGCGGGCCCACTGATTTGCCGAAACTGGTCCGTTACGCGGAAAAGGCTACTGTAGGCGAGAAAATTCAAATTTTTGAATTTCGCTCTAGACAGTGGAGCCTGCTTGGAAGGGCGGGCAAGGCGGTTGGTATCCTGGGTGTGTAAGGTGGGTAATGTGCAACTTCACGCACCTGGCCACGACGCGCTGCGGTGTACTGTAAGTGAGAAAATTCAAATTTTTGAATTTCGCTCTAGACAGTGGAGCCTGCTTGGAAGGGCGGGCAAGGCGGTTGGTATCCTGGGTGTGTAGGGTGGGCAATGTGAAACTTCACGCATCCGGCCACGACGCGCGTAGGCATACTGTAAGTGAGAAAATTCAAATTGTTGATTTTCGCTATAGACAGTGGAGGCCGCATGGAAGGTGATGCATGGAAGGCAACATGACAGCATGATAGGGTAGCAAGTGTGCAACTTCACAGAGTTTAGCACGTTGCGCAAAAAATCCGCAAATGATAACTTTTGCATCAACAAAAGTTTCTTCCAAGCACGGGAATCGAACCAAGCAGATATTGTTACACACAGTGAAGCAAATGAGAGGTTAGGCGGCGGCTGTCGAGCGAGGCGCGCAGCGCCGCGCGAGACGAAAAGCCTGGAGCGGGCGAGCGAAGCGAGCCCGCGCTGGGCTTTCTCCGCGCGCGCCGAAGGCGCGCGCCCAGGCCGCTAGTTCTCCCCCTTAATCCCTGGTTGTGAGTCTGTGTGTCACGCAGCCCCAATCAGCCCGCCCGACTGGCCCGGCGGACCGATCCCAGGTATGGGGCGCTGCCCTGGGCCTGGCCCGGAGGCGAGCCAAAACTGGTCCGTTACGCGGGAACGCCTACTGTAGGCGAGAAAATTCAAATTTTTGAATTTCGCTCTAGACAGTGGAGCCTGCTTGGAGGGGCGGGCGAAGCGGCTGGTATGCCGGGTGTGTAGGTTGGGCAATGTGCAACTTCACGCACCCAGCCACGACGCTGTACGGTATACTGTAAGTGAGTAAATTCAAATTTTTGAATTTCGCTATAGAGCATGGAGCCTGGTTGGTAGAGTGTGAATTGAAACTGGCACGCCAGCCAGATAGGGTAATGAGGCTGGAGTGCACAGATGGTGCATAGGCGCGTAGAAGCATACGGTAGTGATACAATTCAAATTTCGATCTTTGTCTTTATCCATGCAAAACACGCAAAACACTGAACAAATGAATGGTTAGACGGCGGCTGTCGAGCGAGGCGCGCAGCGCCGAGCGAGACGAAAAGCCTGGAGCGGGCGAGCGAAGCGAGCCCGCGCAGGGCTTTTCTCCGCGCGCGCGCCGAAGGCGCGCGCCCAGGCCGCTAGTTCTCCCCCTTAATCCCTGGTTGTGAGTCTGTCTGTGATTCTGTTTGCTCCAATCGTCCCGCCTGGCTGGGCCCGTAGGCAGGCCTGGCCTATGGGGCGCTACCCTGGGGCCGGCCCACAGATGTGCCGAAACTGGTCCGTTACGCGAAAAAGCTTACTGTAGCCGAGAAATTCAAATTTTTGAATTTCCGAGACGACCGTGGAGCACGCTTGGAACGGCGGGCGAAGCGGTTGGTATGTCAGGTGTGTAGGGTAGGCAGTGTGCAACTTTATTCGCCTAGCCACGCCCCGCGCAGGCGCACTGTAAGTGAGAAAATTCAAATTTTTGAATATCGCTATAGACTGTGGAGCCTGCTTGGAAGGTAATGCTTGGAAGGCAACATGACAGCATGATAGGGTAGCAAGTGTGCAACTTCACAGAGTTTAGCACGTTGTGCAAAAAATCCGCAAATGACAACTTTCCAGCAACAAAAGTTTCTTCCAAGCACGGGAATCGAACCAAGCAGATATTGTTACACAGTGAAGCAAATGAGAGGTTAGGCGGCGGCTGTCGAGCGAGGCGCGCAGCGCCGAGCGAGACGAAAAGCCTGGAGCGGGCGAGCGAAGCGAGCCCGCGCAGGGCTTTTCTCCGCGCGCGCCGAAGGCGCGCGCCCAGGCCGCTAGTTCTACCCCTTAATCCCTGGTTGTGAGTCTGTCTGTCTGTCTGTCTGTGATTCTGTTTGCTCCAATCGTCCCGCCCGACTGGGCCCGTATACCCTGGCGACCTATGGGGCGCTACCCTGGGGCGGGCCCACTGATTTGCCGAAACTGGTCCGTTACGCGGAAAAGGCTACTGTAGGCGAGAAAATTCAAATTTTTGAATTCCGCTCTAGACAGTGGAGCCTGCTTGGAAGGGCGGGCAAGGCGGTTGGTAACATGAGTGTGTAAGGTGGGTAATGTGCAACTTCACGCACCCAGCCACGACGCGCTGCGGTGTACTGTAAGTGAGAAAATTAAAATTTTTGAATTTCGCTCTAGACAGTGGAGCCTGCTTGGAAGGGTGGGCAAGGCGATTGGTACCCTGGGTGTGTAGGGTGGGCAATGTGGAACTTCACGCACCCAGCCACGACGCGCTGCGGTGTACTGTAAGTGAGAAAATTCAAATTTTTGAATTTCGCTTGAGACGGTGGAGCCTGCTTGGCACGGCGCGCAAGTAAGCTGATATGACAGACAGATAGGGCAACAGAGCAAGACTGCACGCGCGCAGTATAGGCGCATAGAAGTGTACGGTAGTGAGAAAATTCAAATTTTTTTGGTTTCTTACATTTCAATGTAAAACAGAGTAATGGTTAGGCGGCGGCTGTCGAGCGAGGCGCGCAGCGCCGAGCGAGACGAAAAGCCTGGAGCGGGCGAGCGAAGCGAGCCCGCGCAGGGCTTTTCTCCGCGCGCGCCGAAGGCGCGCGCCCAGGCCGCTAGTAAAACACCATAAAGACTTGACATGCTTTGAAGGAAATGCGTAACAGCAAATATAATATAAATAAGTACAACAACCAGGAATTAAACGAAATGAAAATAGTCGTGTAACGATATCGTGAAATATAACAAAATGGAAAACTGACGTAATTGAGCGAAAGTGTTTCGTGGAGCAGATAAAAGATAACACATACAGCAGGACAAAATTATATGCTGAAGCAAAGTGAAAGGAACCGATGCCGTAATGGAATGAAGTGAGTTGGATAGAATGAAGCAAAGTCGAGTTAAGTTGATGTAACAGAATTCACAAACAGCAGCGAGCTCAGAAATCTCCACAATTGATGAATTGCAGGTCTGCCAACAAAAGGTTCGATGCTGGACGGTCTTTCGCACCAGTTGTGCACAAGCAGGGCCTTTCTCCTTTCCGTCTGCGTGGGTGTCGTTGTACTGTTCGCAATGACGGTCGTGCTGCTGCTTTACGTCTGCGTCAAGCAGAAGGTTATGCTCCGAAGCAACCTCTCGAAACTGAGGCCCAGGGAGTGATTTTGGTCTTAGGGTGCAATTTTGAAATTTCATGCGTTTTCCGTTATTTCGTTTTTAAGACAGCTGACTAGCCGTGCACCTCTTTCGTCCGTGACAGCGAATGTAAGACGCTTTGCATTCCGAAGTTTGTTGTGCTTCGATGCCGCGTTCGAGTCGACTGCGAGGATCGGTCTGCGCGATCGCGAGTTTTACTGTGTGGTGATTGGTGTTGGCTACTGTATGTGCTGCCACTTTGCAGCCGTGCAAAACAAATATCGCTTCTCCTCGAAATCGTGGCAATGGAAATGTTCCAAGTCAATCGTTAAGAAAGCCCCAGAACCCGCATTGCCAACTACACAAAGTTTCGCTTTCCGTAGCCGCTGTGAACTCAAATTTCCATAGTCTCAACCACTGGGACTGTTGCAGCGACAAGTGCCCGGCCGGCACTGGAGGGCAGCGCCGCAGTTGGCGTCGATTCGCGAGGTGCAGGTTACGGTACTGCAGAACGGACCCGCGTCTGGAGGAAGAGAATGAATTGAGAGTCAATCTACATAGCACACAATTGAACGTCCCGATTCGACTTACCGCAGTTGCAGACGTTATTGACGCACGTTCCCGGGGCCGATCCGCACTGGGCGTCGCCTTGGCACGCCGCTCCAGTGGTGCAAACTGAATTGTGATCGTCAGCTTTCTTCCAATTTTGTTAGAGTTCGTTTTGTTTATCACTCACTAGATCGGCAGTCGCACGTTCCAAAGTTGACGCCGATGCACGTGTTTCCAGAGCCGCAGTCGCTGTCCTGATAACAGGTCGCAGGGCAAGCTGAAAATAGGATTCTAGGCTACTTGAAATGCTTCTGTATGACCAGCTGATTACTGCAGTGGGAGATACTCTTTCAAAACTGTCAAAATTTTTACATTTTGCAGTATATTATCCGAGTCGGATTGTTTCCTTACTCGGATCCCATCCGTAGCAAATGACGCCCTGATCGATGTTGCCTCCGCCTCCGGAGAGGGTCGAAATCTCGCTCTGATCCGTGGCGATGAGGCTGTCTGGAAGAAACCAATCACTGCATACCTACGAATCCACCAATCAAGCCTATTACTTCCAATCCAAGCCAATCACCGAAGAACTTGTTGCTCGTCTGCAGGAAATTGCGAATGGGTTGGGTGGCGCCGCACTGGCCGCTGCTCTTGGCGCAGTAGCCGACGGCGAAGCTGCCCAGACCCCCCATCAGCGACATTTCATGGGTCTGGGCGCTGAAGCCGCTCACGGCCTGCTGGAAATTGTGATAGTTCGGCACGGGTTGGTAATGAGAGAAGGTGGTCAGGAAGGAGCTGAGTCGGCTGCCGGTGACGAGAGCGCTGTCGCCTGAATATGAGTTACCGTAGGTTGTGCTTATCGTTAAACCATTATATAGGAGTTACGGTTTACATAGCAGCGTGCTTTGCGCTGCCAGACTAACCAAAGGTGGCGCTGTAGAGACGATAGAGAGGCTCGAGACAGCCGGGACTGCAACCTTCCGCTGAAAGGCAGGTCACAATTCACGAGCGATTTACGTGTGCCCATCTATTTTGGCGTTTCGCCATGTGGATAATCAGTCAACGTGTGCCGTGCGTGTAGCTTGAGGCTCCACTCTGACACACCACTTATGTAGTGCAAGTTTCCTGGTGGAATCGACCGTAGCACAGCAGAGAAACAAGGCGTTAGAAAGTATCGCACCGCGCATCCGTGAATGCGCGACGCGTTCAGAGAAGTTGCCCTAAAGGCATGTTGGCTTCGAGGCGACATCTTGCCAAAGACCACGACAAGCCACCGTGATGTTCAAAAGGCATGCAACCCAAGTACGCTCTTTTAGGTCTCAGTGCC
>JASAMZ010000269.1:0-55000 GCA_030248115.1 Linhomoeus sp. GSCO2_2 | reverse complement strand
AAAACTGCTCTTTCGCACACTGCACTGCACTGGCTGTATCGTTGCGGTACGTTTGTTGTTGCGCCTATGAGTTGCGAGGGAAGCGCAAAGTTTTCGTTGCTCTTCTGCCACATTCTCTTGCGAGCAGCACGCGCATGAGGCACTCTCAATTAACGTTTGTCACTTGCACTGTTGGCGCAAGTGTACGTGATACACACTTGACTCAAGTACATGACAGCGTTGATGTGTACTAGTATGGTGGGGGAGGGGGGGGGGGGGAGTTAAGATGAACGGATCGGATACCCCTCCCCCCCCCCCCACAGCCCTCAAACGCCCGGCCCCCTCAAACCTCCCCCCCCCCCCTTCCACCGCTCAACCTCCCCCCCCCCCCCTTCCACCGCCCAACCTCCCCCCCCCCCCCCCCCCCCCCCCCTTCCACCGCTCAACCCCCCCCCCCCCCCTTATCACCCAATCAGGAGAATTGCACTGTACGTTAAAGTTAATGTGCACGTGATTCAACCAGGGTGACCAATAGAAACTCATTTTAGCTTCAGTTTCAGTTAAAACTATGATGCTGGCCGAGTTTCAGTTTCAGTAACTGAAACTAAGTTTCATTTATTGAGGGTTTAAAAAGCCACCATCAATTGTAGACATCAATGCTCAATGTTGTTATTTTGCAGATTCAAGATCAATTTGAACTTTGGTTTGTTTCTCTAATACATTAGACGAATTATATGCTGATAATATTTAACAAAGCGTCTACTTTGGTCGTAAAATCTAGTCCGAATTTGATGAAAATACGCTTAGATTTAGCAAAATCTCTACATGACAAAACTGAAACTAAACTGTGAGTGCCCGTGCCCCGTGCCAGTTTCGATTCAGTTTCAGTTTCGGTTAACTGATTGTAACTGAAACTGAAACTAAAACTAGTTTAAGTTTCTATTGGCCACCCTTGATTCAACCAAGTCAGTTCAAGAAAATTCTGCACCTCTTCCTATTTGTGAAATATAGCTGAATTTCCTGCCCCCTCTCCACGTCCACTAAGTCGAATTATATCCCTCTCGTGTATGTAGGTAGTCTACACGAGCTCGCCAAAGCGTTTCTATTTACATGTGGAAGTATCAATTCTCGCGCCCACAACATGTCACAAGTCAATGGGGCGGCAAATTGGCGGGTCGTGACGCATTTCTGGAGACTTCGACCTTGACTGACCGCCGCATAATAGGGGCCAACCCTGGACGAGACTTCTTGCGCAACCCGTGAGGCGCGACGACGACGGCGCCCCCCATTGTCAGAAGAGGGGAGTAAACGCCCTCTCATTATTATTGGGAGGAGGGGGAGGGAAAGGTTAACTTGGGAAGAGACCTCAAAACTACAGTAGCTTCCCTATAGGGACTCTGCAACGCCCATCCGATTGACGCGTACGAAATATAGCTGGGGTAGGCGTTACACTGATGTCAAGTCAGTCGACACTACTACAAACGAATCCAAAATACGGTGATCTACGACGTAAGCTGCCGTTTGGTAAACCGTCTGGCGCATTTGCTGCTATGCAATTCAGTCGAGATACGGTAGTCAAGCGAGGGGCAGGCGCGGCGCGTCTAAAAGTGAGAGGAAGAGGCACGGCTGGGCGCGATTGTTCTCTTACCGTCGGCGCGCCGTCGTCGTCGTCGTCGCGTCGTCTTCATTATTGCGCGAATAATAATAGGCTGCCCCTCCTCCCACACCCCCCCCCCTTGCTGTAGGCATGGTGGGTGGGGGGGGGGGGCGGAGCAACTGCGTGTCGTGCTACAAGAGGTCGGGGTCGCTCTTGGCACGGAAAAGGCTCATCATCTTCCTCGTTATTCCTTCTCGCTCATGTGAGAGAGTTGGTTGACTTTCGGTTGACACCAACTCCCTCCTTCCTTCCTTCGCCACCGCCCTAAAGCGCAGAGGTAAATCTTGGGGTACCTTTTGCGACTCGAAGAAATTCGGAGATTTATCGGGGATGGACGCGGCCAGGACTATTCTGCTCCTGCTTCTGGTGAGTTCACGTCAGTTATTGTTTTCATCCTACCGTAATTACTCCTACCGTAATTACTCCCCCCCCCCCCCCCCCCCCCACCTCCCCTTCTCCAACTTCGACGGCTTGACGTACCTGCATAGAAGGCGCAGACCAAGATGGGGGGGGGGGAGGTTACTGTAGTATTTGCGGTATGTGTTACAAGCTAACCAAAGGGGGACGCCCATCAAGTTGTTGCGGCGATTCTTACCAGCATTACGTTTTGGGAGGTAGGTTTATGGCGGCGAACTGCGCAGCAGTAGAAGCCAAGCATCCACAAGGCCAGATTCAAAGTTCACAAACTCTCCAGGCCGCCAGTTCACCGCGGTCTTCAAATTCCGCCTCTGAGCCCGCGAGGCGCAAATCCGAAAAGCTCGCAAATCTCTCGGAATCTCAAGAGCGAATCGTGGGCCACCCGGCGGTCTTCTGCACGGAAGACGGGATACAGTTCGATATGGAGACGGTGGAGCCCTTCGTCGGCCAACTCTACGTGAGAGACCAGTTCAAGAACGACAAGTGCAGGGCGAACTTCAGCAGAAAACTGGAGGCCGTGAGAGGGGGCAGCTTCAAGCTGTTCTTCAACGAGTGCGGCATGCGCAGGCAGAGAATCGTGAGTGGATGATGGGCTGTTAGAATTTGGTGCGCTTGCACTAAATTGTATCAGTGTGACAAAATTCAGACCGTAAAATGGCACTGTACCAGTGTATTGAAACGTCACAAATAACAGGTTTCCACTGTTGAGAATGATTCATTCGCACAACGTTGAGTGCTACTAACATTGCCTTGCCTGGGTAGTTGGTAGGGTCATCACGTGACGACCAAAGGTGCAGTACCTTGCAGCTCCACTTGCACCGCTGTCTACAGTGAATAATATAAGAATTTAAATGTATTCAACGAATACCCATTACATTTTCTTCGAATTTCGCTTTCACGTTTCAGGTTTCTCCAGAGAAGGGTATGGCCTACTCTGTCACCATGATTGTGCAGTTCCATCCGCAGTTTGTGACCTCTGACGACAAAGCCTACGAAGTCAGGTGCTTCTACCGGGAACAAACGACGAAGTTGAAAGCTAACGATCTCTCTGTCAGGTACGTAAATTATAGCATTGTCTAAGGTATATAAGACTTCAAAGACCTTCATGTTTAACTGTGATTAAAATACGGTTTAATCTATTTATAGTCCCAGAGCTATAGAATTTGATTACCTGCGTTACAATAATTTCCATAACGTACATAATAGAAGAATTGCTAACATTGGAATTACATAGTCTTTGAGTGGCTCATAATATGGCAAACTCAACAGAATTTCTATTCGTCTCCACTTTTAGTCCACTGACAACCGAAGCAATGCATCTGAACCACCCAATGCCCAAATGCTCCTATTCCATACGAACAAAGGGCTTGAATGGGCCTCAAGCGAATTTCGTTCAAGTTGGAGAGCCAGTCATTCACGTGTTCTCCTGCGAAAATGGTGGGCGTTTCAACAAGGGCGCAAAGTTTTGATTGAAATGCTTGCTTGCTTCCACAAAGATAGTAGTTATATAGTTGATAAACTTTTTCGTATTCTCGTCCCCACAACATTTAGATTCCGGAACGTATCGAATGCTCGTCAAAGACTGCGTCATCGACGACGGCAAGTCGAACAGTCAGCAACTGATTGGGAACGACGGGTGCGCTCAAACACTTTGTTAAGGGTACACTTACGTCATGACTAAAGTATTTGTGCTTCCAGGTGTAGTAGAGACGAGTCTCTGTTTGAAACGCCCCAGTATTCGGGCACGAAAATGATCGCATTCGCCGAAGCCAAAGTTTTCAAGTGGCCTGACGAGGCGGAAGTGTATTTCAGCTGCGAACTAACTCTTTGTATGAGGGAGGACCGATCTTGTAGATTGCTTACTGTGAGTGACGACGACGACGACGACGACAACAACAACAACAACAACAACAACAACAACAACAACAACAACAACGACAACTACAACAACAACAACAACAACAACAACAACAACAACAACAACAACAACAACAACAACAACAACAACAACAACAACAACAACAACAACAACAACAACAACAACTACTACTACAACAACAACAACAACAACAACAACAACAACAACAACAACAACAACAACAACAACAACAACAACAACAACAACAACAACAACAACAACAACAACAACAACAACAACAACAACAACAACAACAACAACAACAACAACAACAACAACAACAACAACAACAACAACAACAACAACAACAACAACAACAACAACAACAACAACAACAACAACAACAACAACAACAACAACAACAACAACAACAACAACAACAACAACAACAACAACAACAACAACAACAACAACAACAACAACAACAACAACAACAACAACAACAACAACAACAACAACAACAACAACAACAACAACAACAACAACAACAACAACAACAACAACAACAACAACAACAACAACAACAACAACAACAACAACAACAACAACAACAACAACAACAACAACAACAACAACAACAACAACAACAACAACAACAACGACGACGACGACGACGACGACGACGACGACGACGACGACGACGACGACTACGACGACGACGACGACGACGACGACGACGACGACGACGACGACGGAACTGCAACAATTACATGCTTTTCCAGCCGCCAACTTGCGGAGGCAGACGTCAGACAATGATGCCCTACGACGATGAAACTACAACAGACAGAGACGACAGACGACGACGAAGGTTCAGGCTGCGAAGCAAGCGCAGCTCTAAAACTGCCAACTCGAGTGAAAATGACGTAGAAGGAGAAACAGTCAGCTTCGACCTTTCTGTCCAAAGATTGGTGGTGTTGGATCTGGAGCGGCCAGTTGGTACGTATATTAATGCGGACTAGTGGCCAGTTAACATTTCACCATTTTCACACATTTCAGATCAAATTGAGAAGCCAACGGAGCCTGAGGCTGTAAACAAAACTGAATTTGTAGCGGAATCGGACGTTCAGGACGTCACAGAGGAAGTGTGGAAGACGGTACCGACTGCATCGACTGTCACATCTGCAATGAAACCAACTGGTAGGCGGCAGAGTTGCATAGCGACAGCGCGAGTTACGCTTCGTGTTCATGTAGTGTACTGCACAAAAGCTTTGCTAGTGAAGCATCAAGCGCGCATGAAAACATTCGACCTCTTTCCATCCAAATTCCAGTGCCCGCGTCAACACCCACCACCGTCACCCTAACAGAAGCTCCAAAAGCCGGCAAGGGCAAAGCTGTAGCGGTGGTCAAGAAGCAGATTCCCCCTTCGTTCTTGGCCGAGTTGGCCAGCTTCCAGCAACGTCAGCGGGACCAGGTGGGCCTCGACGGGTTACCCGCCCACTGCCCGGCCCGGGGCCCCGGCGGGCCCTGCTACGGGCCCGAGTACCTGATCGGCTTCAGCCTTCTCCTCGTCCTGTTCATCATCACCCTTATGGGCATGGCGGCCAGGCTCTGCTGCTGGCCCATCATGAAGAGTGTGTTGGGCGGTAGGGGCAAGATGGGAGGCAAAGTCCGGGATCTCCTGGGTAATGGGACGGGTAGCGTCGCGGGCTCCCGCGCGGAAGAGGCCACCTACTGCCAGCCAAGAATGCTTCTGGGGGCCTACGCGTCCGCCTCGCCGCCACCAGTCTACCCATACTATCAAGGCTGAAGTCACCCGCGCGAAGTGTGTGGATAAGACGATTTCTCGAAGAATGCATTCCAAGAAGACAACGCCTGCGACGAACATGTTCATTGCCACGACGTATGCACTACACATTCCATTGTAAGCTTGTTGTAAGCAAGTCATGCCATGTCATTTCTGTATGCTTACGTGATGCACCGGGGCTGCAAAGTGCGTTTAATGGCGAGGAAGTCTCTCTGCAATGACACAATATTCGGTCGGGTTGTTCTAACACAAAGCAACAGCAGGAAGCCAGCGCGCCGTGCGCTCTAGTCAAGGCGACTGCTGCAAACGGAGCTGCTTCTTCTCTCTTTCAGGTTTGGTTGAACGACCCAACCCGCAAGTCCAACCAACTTTGTTTTCGTGCGCGCTCCGCTCTGAGAAGGAAGGAGGAAGCCACCGCGTCGCCACACCACACACTGAGAGTTGCGCAATACTCTGTACTTCCACTCTGATTCTCTGATCGTAATCACAACACTGTTCTACACGGCACGATTGCCAAGTTCTAGTCAGTATCGAAGAATAGGCTAGGTCCTAAATAGTCAATTTCCGGAGGCGTTGATTGAAGCACCAGAGAGAAGGCAAATGAACTGGGTTGCGTGTCTGCCTACTAATTACGTAGCAACGAACTGCTTTCACAGTCACAGCACCTCTGTCGCATCGCAAATACCTACCTCGTGATTGGTACCTACGTACATATTGCAAAGTAGAGCGACGTTCGGCACGTCGTTTGAAAGCTCTCGACGGTCACTTTAATGTTTTGCCAAATGCTGATCAAGTAGGTATTCTGCAAATTCTGCTGCCTTTTAAGACCGGAGTTTGAAAACGTATTTTCTTACTCAATGTGCCAAAACGCGCGGGTGAATTCATTGCTACGCAATACATACCCTACCCTTTTGCGAAGGAGGAACCGTTAGATTGCTACTACAGTACCGCTGCTTCCAGCGTCGACCTAAGATGCTTTGCCAATGGGTTTCGAAAGCATGTAGTATGTACCGTTGTGAAAACACACAGCTGTGTCGAAGCACGATCAATCAATCGGAAGTGTTAGCGCACGTGAAACTCATACGGTTGGAAAAGTTCCCTTGAATCAACTCGTGAGATCGGGCACACTTGTGCTCAAATTGGCTCGGTGCACAGTGCGCGTCTAGCCATTGCTTCTAGCTACCAATCGTAACGACCCACCGTCAATGTCCAGCACAGCGGTGCGAGTCATGGCCTCTTTTGCCGAGACGGCGGTCGACTGGGTGATGCTGGGGGCCCTGGCGGTCACCCTGCCCCTCTATCTGGCCATACTGTTCATCATCGTTCATCATCATCTCCTTCAATATGGGCGTGCTGGACGTCGCCCACCTGCTGGCCGACTGGACTCTGGCCAAGATGCCGGCGGCGGGATGGCTGCAGATGGATAGACTGGTCATGACCAGTCCCAGGGTCTTCTCCAAGGCCATCAGCCTATTCTGGTGGCACCTCAGTCTGGCCCAGACGCTGGCCATCTTCTCGCTGGCTGTCAACCGGCTCATGATCATCGGATTCAATAGGGCAAGTTTTGTCAACCTCACATGTTCTCAAAACGGTTTTCTCTTCTCTCTTACGCCGAACAGCACCCGAACATGAAGCCCTAACGAGAACCCACGCCACTTTATGCAGACAAGTTCGAATTACGAATCTATCAATCTTAAAACACGCATGCAAATTCACGATGTTCTACAAGTTTTGAAATTCAAACGACTACTGCAGCAGATCGCCACGAATAGAATACACGAATCGAAACACAACTTTCTTACTCATGCGCCGAATCCACTCTTGGTTTGCTTTTGAATGCTGCGCCGTTTTATCCCGTTGTAGGATTGGACCAGTGGATGGCTTCGTGCCAACCTCGTGCTGACGTGGGTCATTCCAGTGGTGTTGGTGTCGCCGCAGACGCTGCTCGATTTCCGCTACAAAGACATGAACGCCACCGGCGGAGTGCACATGCAGTGGGGCGACTCTAAGTGGAAGGTTGAGCATATGCTTGTCTGAGAATGCTGTTTTGAAATTTTGTGGAAAGTTTCACTCCATTACAGAGTCTCTACTACATCGCCTGCGGCGCTTGGTGTGGCCTGGTGGCCATGGGTTGCGCTGTTTGCTACGGCTGGCTTTTCGCCATTCTGCGCAGGCGATCCAAAGAAGTGGACGCTTCAGCTGTGCGCGTGGCCTGGCGTCCACAAGCAATCGAGAATACAACGAGTGCCGCAGAGAAGAAGCTCATTTGGGTGGGCCTGGCCAACTTCCTCCTACAGGTACTGTTCTCCATGTCAATGGTATGGGGGGGGGGGGGGGGTTGGATAGCTAGTGTTTCGTAGGTACCAACCTGGGTACACTCCCTCCCTCTGCAGTGTCTCTGTTCGGCGCTGTGCGCGACCATGGCGACGGTGGCGGAGGAGACGGCGGCCCTGCACGTCTCGGAGGTGGTGGTGCTCGACCTCTACTCCTCCGTCAACGCCTACGCCCTGCTGGCCTGCTGCTCCAAGCTCCGTCGACGACTACTCCACGCGCTCACCTGCAGCGACGAGGCCGAGAAGACGAGTGTCACAGTGGCCGCCCTCACCAAGTCCACCCTCCAACAACGCAGGAAGACCAGAGATGGTTGGATGGATGAACCAGTTGGCTGACCTTTCGTGCGCAACAGTAGGCCTAGGCGTACTATTAGGCGTAGCGACATAGGCGTGTGTCGCCGGTAACCGTCGTACCATCTACCAGCAGAAACTGTCTCGTGCGAACTTGTACAGCGATTAGTGGACTACGGTTGGCGTAGAGCAGAATACAGTAGCGCGCTCACTCATCGTTTGTGTACATTTAATAAACAAGTTGAGGTCGGCCAAAGGTTCTCAGAATTAGCGCCTCTCACTCACCGTTGGCGAAATATGCTTATTACCGCGACGTCTACATGCACTTCATACATACGTGACGCACCGGCGCTGCAAAGTCCGTATAAGACAACAAATAATCTAACCGCAGAATCACGCAGGCTCTTGTCCGGTCTTTCTAACGCAAAGCGACAGTGCGCGACGCAAGTATGTGCCTTGTGTGCTGGAGACCCAAGGTGACAGCAGCAAACGACTCCTTCCTTCCCCGTAGAGTAGAGAGAGCGTAGAGTGTATTGAGAGAGCGTCGAGAGTGCATTGAGCGTCGCAGTGCGCAACGCCCAACAAACTTTATCATCGTGCGCAAGCACCGCAGTAGTACTCTAGCGCGCGGCTGAGAACCCGAAGCGTTGGGCACTGAGCACTGAAGAGGAAGTATTCTCTACAACAGTATGGCGTCGGGCGCCGGTCATCGACAGAAGACTGCCAAAGTGCTCGACCCCTCGCTCGTGTTCGAAGAAGGAAAACTCGAGGACCATGACGAATTGTCAAAGTTCATACTGCGTTTCTTCATGAGGGACGAGACGCTGGTCGTGGCCGTCGACCTCGACCCTCAGCACCCCGATGTCGTCAGATGGGTCGAGTACATCGCCCGGAAAAGCCTCGAAAGCGGCCTGACCTTCGTGGCGCGCGATTCGAACGCTGGGAACAAGATCGTGGGCTGTAGAGCGACCAGCGCTCTGGACCTGGACGATCCCCAAGAGGGCCTGTCTCGCAAATTGGAAAATTTGAGCCGTAAACTTTCTAACTGGTAGAACTCAAGCGTCCACAACGCGAAAGTTTTTAAGTTTCACGTATAGGGTTGTAGTTTGTAAGGCTGAGATGCGCAAGGTGATTGCGAGGCAGGCCCCAGGAGCCCGACATGGACATCAAAGACTCCAAGTTTACAATCATCGTAGAATTTCTAACGGCGCTCGAAGACGGTATGGAGGACCTCGTTCCAAAGGACGTTAGAAAGGTGTGAAAGAATAGTCAAGCTTCTCAAACAGGCCTCTTCACTTTTCCAATAAAATGAATACTAAGTGGGAGTACGGGTACGCATTCCGTGTGGCGCTGGCGAAGTTTGAGACTGCGACTTTCGTGAATGGAGTATAACTTCTGTTGACGCATTCAGCTCATCAAATTCGAGATGCTTTCGGTCGATCCGGCCTATCGAGAGCGCGGCATCGCCCGTCGTTTGGTCGATTTGACCTTGGACAAAGCTAAGCTCATGGGCTACACAGGGGCCGTTGTCACAGCGGCCTCCTACAAGAGCCAGTTCCTCTTTCCCAGCCAAGGCTTTGAGGTTCTGAAAGAGGTAGAGCATGAGAAGTTCCTGGACGCAGAAGGCACACCGAAATTCAAAGCCAAAGACGCTACAACGAAGGGAATCCTGTTCTTCAAACGGCTGTGATGTGCTGTTCCATCCGTGGAAGTTGTGACAAAGACTGTGGGCTTCTCTGAAGACTGAACGGTTGTCTGAAGTTCAAAACCCCGAATTACATACTGGAACACTTGGAAACGCAGAACTCCACAGCACAAGTACATTTAAACTGCCGTTAAGATGACAATAACCAGCCATTCAAGCACGCAGCACGCGTAGATAAACTACTGTACATTAGACGTGCTCTATTGTGAATTCGTAGTGTGTCGCATGCTCGTAATGATTGGCTAACAAATTCAACAGTCCGCACGTGCGCTACTTCTTCTTCACTAGCATTGCTTGAAAGTTTTCCAAACGACATAATTTACGCTGGGAAAACGCTGTAAATCGAGCGCTGATTGATGCGAAACTTGCTTGTGGCAGAGAATATATATTGTGCGCGTTTCTCGATTGGCCATGCTCACGTCTCTACTGCATGGGTATAACGGTGTAGAATGAAGCACAGAGACTGTTTGCTCGAAGCCTGAGGGCCTCCATAAAAGCAGCAGGGCCCACAAATTGAAAGGGGTAGCGCCTAGCGGCGACGACAGAAGGTTTTCTCGGGCTCTGACTCTCTCTCGCCCGCTGCATTATTGGATTGCCTCTAGAGAATTAACCCTTTCGCGACCACTCAGACGCTAGTCCGACAGGCTGTCTTGACAGGTTGACCTCCCTGATGTTAGAATATTCATGGCGAAACTACTGCATGGCATCGAAGGCGCTGGCGTGTCGTGTGATCACTCTTCATGCGGTCAGAAAGGGGTTAGGCCATGTCACGCTAATTTTGCCCTAGCAGAGTGACAGTAGCGCTATGCGCGGAAAGGGGGAATCCTCTTTCTGCTTCTATAATGCTCTGATGTAGCCAAAACCAGACCTCCTCGCCCCAATGAGGGTATAGGCAGGAAAAGTGATGCACACCCTGCCAAAGCGCATCATTATACCACTGTGCTCTGCACCCAGTGAGAAAGTGCCCCATGTCTTCAAGCTTTTGGGTGAAATAGGTTGGACTTTGTGCGTCCCATTCCAAAAATGTCAACAATGCTCAAGAACTGTTGACTTGTGGGATTAAGAACGTGCGATACGTGACAGTGGCCTAGAGTAGCCTCTTACTTTTAAGAGGGCCGAAATACATTTGTTATCAGCGCCCGTCGCGGTAGTAGCACGGGTCAATACAAAAGCAGGATGCTTACCGCCTGGGCTACAAGCTGTAAGCCGTACCGTACTTTCAATCAACAGTCTTTGTAGTAGGAAACAAGTACTGCCTCCTATGCTTTGAAGAGAACTGTGTAAATTTCGATCGCCAGCCATGCTCCGAGTTCAGAACAGCGTCGCAATCGTTTATCCCAAGACCAAAATGGCGTCTGGTACGGGTCGTCGTCAGAAAGTCGAGCAAAACGGCTCCGAAAGCCCCATAATCTTCGAAGAAGGGCGACTCGAAGACCACGACGAATTGACAAAATTCGTACTGCACTTCTTCATGAAAGACGAGAGTACGAATCAAGCGTTGGACTTGGACCCCGATCACCCTGACGTCATGAACTGGACCAGTTACGTGGTCATGAAAGGCCTGGCGACGGGGTTGACGTTCTTGGCGCGCGATTCAAATGCTGGGAACAAGATCGTGGGCTGCAGAGTGACGAGCACCACGGATCTCGACGATCCGAAGCCGGAGCCTGATCTGGACATCAAAGACCCCAAGTTCGGAACAATCGTGGAGTTTCTCACAGCGTTGGAGGATGGTATGGCAGAGCTGCTGCCGAAGGACGTTCGAAAGGCGAGCGCGGCAGCTACATACACAGTTATAGTAACTTCCAGAAGCACCCGTCGCTGGCATTCCAGTAACCAGTGAGCGACACGGGCTGTACAATGTACGTAGGCAGGTACATGTGTAAACAAGGTATTGTACCTGAACGGATGGGCGGGCACCCACTGTCTAAAACATGCAAACCACTGGCACTCATTTGTGAAGCGGAGCACCCCAACTGAAACGACCAATACGCGTGTAGCATTGCCTTGCCAGGCTCTTGTGCTAATCGATCCATTGCGAAGTAAAATTCTAAACTTATCACATATATTTCTTCAGCTGATCAAGTTCGAGGTCCTCTCGGTCGATCCGGCCTATCGTGAAAGAGGGATCGCTCGACGTCTGGTCGATCGAACTGTGGTCAAAGCTAGATCTGAGGGATACACAGGAGCGGTAGTCACTGCGAGCTCCTACAAAAGCCAGGCCCTCTTCAAGAGTCAAGGCTTTGAGCCACTGAAGGAAGTCAAACATGAAAGCATCGTGGATGGAAACGGCACTCAGAAAATCAAGGCAAAGGACGCCACGACAAGCGGAATCCTGTTCTTCAAAAGGCTGTGATTTGGGAGGGAGTAAGGGGAATCGAAAATGACAGGGTATACTACAGTACTTGGATAGATACATAGATACTTCGCAGGATACCGACCGACCTGTGAAGGACGAGCTTGTATGTGTATGGTAAATCGCCATGTGAAATTGGCTAGAGCTTACGAAGCATCTTTGTTCAACGGCGTAACCGGGAATGGATCACTTACAGATTCTTCAAACTTCACCAGCAACACAGACAACACTACTAGCATTAGCGCGGTACTACCTATTAGCAATATGATGGCTGGCATTTGTTTACTGTGATCTTAATTTGTTGTTATTATTGAGTGCCGCTCTGCTGGCCCTTTATCTTTCAGTCACAGGAAACAAATTACCCGATAGTACGCAGCAGAAACGCCACACGCACGCATCAGCTACATAGACAGGCCCGAAAGCGACGAAAGAGAAAGAGTATTACAAACAATAGGCAAGACAGGTACAGAGTCCATATACAGTCAATTCCGACACGCAACTCGCAGAGACACAAGGGCAACACAGCGCTTCGGCAGGTTGTACAAGAACGGTTCATCAAAGCAGCTCTTCGTTGAACACGCCACTTACCTGTGAGCATTACGTGAGCGTGAGCACTATATGTAGCAGATATTTGAGTTCTTTAGCCAGCTGGTTACAAATGCCTAGTGTTAGACTTGAAGTGACAAATATTTGTTCCTTAGACAAAACCCATTTTGTTCAATGGAACTCCCATCAGTCGCTCTTTCAATAGTGTTGGACGCGTTTGTCCAACCGAGTCACGTGCCCAATGAACAGAACGTTGTAGCCAACCAGCTATTCAGATTCGACAAACCAAAAGGGGCAACAGTGGCGTCGCAGCAACGGAATGCAAGCCGCGCATTTGGCTTAGAAGAGGCCAATGGGTTCGGCGCAATCCATTACACCGCCGCTCCGTTCGCCGAATCAGCCACTTCTGCACAGTAGTCGGATGGGGACGTTTGAGAGACCGGATTCTCCACACCCGCTGAAAAGGGAACGCTTAGGAATGCCGTAAACAAGACGAAACAAAATGGAACAAAAGGACAGAGGAAGCACGAGTGAAAAGGCACGCTTGGCTACAAGCTGGGCTAGGGGGTCACACTCAGTGACCGACTAGAAATAAAAGTGAACCAGAACCGAAAGGAATCGAACCAAAACTTGAACTCATAACAAAGCTCCCACACAAGTACTACTACACCATACTATTCCTCTCCACGCTCTCATAGTCAAAGACCCTCAGTTCGCTCTCGTCCATCAGTAACCCTCCATTGAGCTCGTGCAGAGGATTACCGAAGGACAGAGGCGGTTGCTGCGACGGCGAAGTGGCGTTGACCGCCCTATGGTCACTGCTGTCCGGCTCATCTGTCTTCTTCCCATCCTTATCAAGTCTTTTCTTCTTGAACAACCACTTGTTGACGTAGACAACGGCCAGTAGGCACCACATGGGCAGGTAGGTGAAGATGAGTACGCAGAGGGGAATGACCATCGTTAGATCTGACTCCGGCTCGGGAAGGGAGAACTTGCAGAGGATCACGGCGATGGCTGGAACGGGTTGAGGAGTGGTTGTAGAAGGGGCAGAGAATAATGAAGATTTGGACTTAGTTGCTCGTTACAGTAAAGTGCCAAATAATGTTGCAGTTGTTGGGCACTGCATGGTTCGTGTGCTTGCGACCTCAAGCCATTTTTCCGATACACAGCGGCGAGTGGCGCCGGTCAACGAAGAATCTTTGCTTGCAGTCGCGTCCGTCAACCATTCCAGTTCCAACCCAACTACTCATGCCATGCGTCTACTCAACATGTGCCAGGTTAGACGACTAAGTAAACTTTGGCAGTCACTAGTTCAGTCAAATCGTCAAGCAGTCTGTCAGTCATTAAACCAGAACAGCTACACAACACTCATCACCCACAGGCGCTCTGGATGCCCGTCTCAATGGCAATGGTTCTGCAGTCCTTCTGGCTCTGTCTCAGGGCCAGTGCCAGCAAGTAGCTGGCGGAATACCCAGTCCAGGGCAACAGGAGGCCACTCAACATGGTGGTCCACGTGACCAACTGTATCACGTAGAGATTGGCTAGTGCCCCAGCAACAGTGATGAGTATGACGGTGACAAAGGTGTAGCCCTTCAGCAGTCTGTTCCACCACTCCCTGTGGGCTGGACGCCACGTGATGAAGGCCAGTCCAGCGACGGCGGGCACGACAAGGGTGCAGATGGAGAGAACGAGATAGAGGTGAGGAATGGTCAGCTTGCCGAGAACGAGGAACTGCTTTCCCAGAGTGGACAGCCACAGGGGCATCATGACTGAAGACGTAAAGATTAGCGTAGCAACTTCGGAAACTGGAGAGACGCTTGAAACCGACTGTTCACATGACAGAGGGGCGTCACTTCTCACACTATCATGGCAATGATCGGATGTGGTTGTTCCAAGGGTTCACTATTCAGTACGCTCAATATTGTACATATCAGATCAGACCGCTAACCAAAGACCATCATCTATGGATAACTCTTGCTAATGATTAATGTCATGAAAGTTTGTGATGCCCAGCTTTTCTGGCAATAGTTCAGTTCAGTTGCGTGCAGTAAAGTGCAAGTACACCAGAGCGCGAATAAAGAATTCCACTCACACAGCGCTGCGCAGCTGCTGAAAAAAGTCATCGTCATGGACAGATCGATGTTTCCATTGACCAAAATCGTCCACATATTGGACTGGCCGCCGCCCGGGGCGCAGCCCAGGGACATGTACCCGAACTGGAGGCTGGGATACCCGGCCAGAATGAGCCGGGCCCAGCAGTAGGCTACCAGAGGCATGCCCAGGTACTGACAGGCAAAACCTATGCCCGGTCCCACGGGAAACTTTACAACTTCCCTAATAACGTCCAGATTCAGTTGCGTGCCCATGAGAAAGTTGTTGATGACGAAAATGATGGTGATCGTGACGGTGAAGAGTCGGGACAAGCCGCGGCCGGTCTTGGTGCGAAACACGGTCACGGGAAACCCCGACCCGTTGTTGACAGTGAGCGTCGTGTTCTGCGGACTTTGCAGGGTGAACAGCAGCTCTGTCCTGCCCAGAAACAAAGCGGATAAGTTGAACGCTCGCTCTGCAGTAGCAGAGCAGCCGGGATCGGTTTTCGAAATTGTAGAAAGTTTAATTTCCGGAACTATTTCAGGTTCAACGGCGCACACTTCGGAATTTTCGCATGCAATCGCTAGCATGACAGGTTGGCCATCGCATAACTTGCCACTTTCGGACGACAAATGAACTGAAATCGTCTCGTAACTGTCCCCATGCAAGCCCAGCGCAGATTCTGGCTCGGTCTTCAACTGCAGCTGGGCGGTGGCGATTGCAAAACTTGTCAAAATCCACAACTGGATTGTCTGTAAATTGAGCATTATGGTCACCTGCGCCTAAGCAACTTACCGACTTGAATGCCGACCGAGCCGAGCATGACTCAATAGATGACGAGTGTGAAATTGTGGTTTGTGCAGTGTTCTGTAACATAGCAAAGCATAACAACGTCAATTCTTCGCTTCGTCTTCAACGGAATAATGGCTGTCGCAATGACGCTTGTGCGATTTCTATTGCGACATTTAGAATACTGACGCACACTACTGTGAAAGCGAACTGCGCACCACTGAGACGTCACCGTTAACCATGGTGCTGGTTTGAAATTATCATCCACAGTGCACAACATCTTTTGTGGTTTCTAAATGTGATGCTAATGTATGCGCGCAATACGACGCGTCAACTAGACATCAGAATACGGTTGGTAGTTGAACAGAATTTTCCTGCCCGCTCGAAGTCCTTTGATTTGACTTTGAGGTCTAGGATAACGTTTTGTCATTTTGCAGACTTACCTGAACTCATGTTGATACCATTCACCATGAGTCGATGTGACAGAGTTTCACGACCTGTGGAACTATCACAAACGTGCAACTGCATGAGTAATCCATAATTTTGTGCGCACTGTAGTCAAATGAGGCGCTGCTGCGAGGAAAGACGAAAAGGAAGGAAATATTTTGTTGTCAGTAAAATTTCGTTCATCGTCTTTGTTTCCCTCGGCAATAATTGCCAAATTTGGCATCGTAACTTTTCTTCGATGGTGGATTTCAATGAAAATCTTCGAGTTGGATGGAGCTTCGTACAGTGGCCAGGCAGAGCCTAGTCTGTTTGACCGGCTGCCAAATAATCTTTTCAAGTTTGGGAATCCTAACGCCAACTTTACATCTTTGTTGGGTTGCAAGGATGTACCTTTTCTTGTGAAACATAGTTCACGCGGTTGTTTTGTCATCATTCCTCACATTCTCTTTATGGAACGTGTGTGGAGAACAGCACATTCACAGCGCTCACTCTGTCTACTGCAGCACTAAAACACGTGACGTGGCTTCGTGATAAATATACCCTTCATGCGCTAGTGTTGCGTAGGTACTGTAAGTACCGTACTTTGCCAGTGATTGTGAGCAGGTGCCATTCGGACGTCCTCTAGAAGTGCCATTCGGGTTAATAGAAACAGTGGACTGGATATCTTTGGGAGGCATTGCATTGGGATTGCATTGCATCTTTGGGAGCGTTGCAAGACGGCAAGGGTCGGTTAGCCTAAGCGGTCATTCCCAGTCAAGTGCCTGCTGGCGGAGTAAGCTACTTTGTACAGAATTGCCGTCATTACAAGTTTACCATTGCCGTCGCTGCATTTCACACAAAGTGCATCCTTGAGTGAGTGCAGTGCAGCTCAACGATCCATTTACCTATTTGACAGTAGACTTTTCCAGTACAAACGTTGCTTCTTGAAGAAGAGAACCGAATTGCGAACGTAAAACGCTTTGCTGCTGGCGGGAATCGAACCCGCGGACCTACTGGCTTACCGTGCCATGCTCTACCCACTGAGCTACAGCTGCCGCGCGAATCGCGTCGCAAACCACCCTCTAATACTACCTAACTAAACGTTGCTTCTTGCAAAGCCCTGGGTTGGCCGGGACGTGCGTACTGTTCTTTGTGCCGGTGATTGCGAGCAGCTGCAATTCGGCGCACCATTGGACGTCGGATGATGAAGATCTGTCAGCCTAAGGCGCCTTTTCCAATCAGTCAGCTGCCTACTTGTCTGGTCTGACCTATGCTTGCCATTCCAATATGTCAGTCACTCACAATCACGACACCTGTTCAGTTCACTGGCCCGCTTCGTGCTCTGACTGGTGTATTGTTAGTATGCATTGCAGCTGTTCTCCCAAAAGTCCGAGTTCGGCACCGAATCGATCGGTTTGATCAGGTTTGCGTTGGGCAAACTTTGTCATCCAATTAATTTCTTCTCTGCCGAAGCCTAATCTGTATTCAAGGATGATGAACAAGAACGTGTCTGCACAATGTCGGTGCTGCCAGTAGCTTTCGTTCAATTGACTATGGGACGCAGCGTATGGGAAGTGGGAACTGCCTTCCGGATTACTGCTACTTAAGCATTGCAGATGCATTCAACATGCAATGTCATTATCGGTATTCCGTTGTAGCGATCTGCTCGGGATATTCAACGAAGTTTCTCAGGTTGTACATATACTAGTAGGTAGTGTATAAGTGGAAAATGCGTCTTGCTGGCAACACCGAACCCAGTCGTGAACCCGTACGACCACTTCAAGTTGCTCGGCACCTATTCCCAAGTGTTCGTCCTGCCTGGAATTGCCGCCAACGTTTACGTCGTCTTGATTGCCCTCAGAGTCGATGGCGCTTTCAAGTTTTGTCTTGTGAACCTCGCGATCTCCGATTTGATACTCTGCGTGTCGACGCTGCCGTTTGCGGCGGGCAGGCACAGCGAGGCCGCAATGGAGTTTCTGGTCAGTTATAACCAAGCGTGCAAGTTCATCCACATGACATACGTCTATGGGCTGTACGCAATGATAATGGCACTCTGCGCGGCGCCGCTGCAACGCTATCTTGTCCTCTGTACGACCAGGTGAGGAATCAGACTCAGCTGCATATTCAAAGTGTTGGAATTCTATAATTCCAACGCATCGCAGGCGAGTCGCCTCATCTCATTTTTTCGCCGCGCCTCAGCGCGGCGAGGTGTATATATACGGATGACAATGTCTGTCTGTGTGTCCGTGTGTCTGTGTGTCTGTGTGTCCGTGGCACCAAAGTAAAATATGTGACATATGTGGTCAAGTAGAGTCAAGGTCGCTGAGTACGGATCCAATGTCCGTTTGTGTTGCTAATTTCGCATTTTCGAGATATTCACAATTAAAATTCAGAAATGTCGAAAATCGACTTTTTCACCTGATGAGCTAGCCGCAAAATTTCTTCAGAAATGGAAAGAGCACGGACTGCTAATAATTTGTAACACGAAAGAAATTTTTTGTCGATGTGAAATTTGATAGAAATACGAAATTGTTTGTCGAAATTTCATAAATTGACAAAAATAGAACGTCATTTATTGACGAATGTGAATGCAGAAATTGAAAGGTCGCAAGCCAGTAAGAATTTGTGACATAGTTTTTCAGTTTTGAAATTCGCAATTTGGAGATATTTACAATTAAAATATGAAAATATCGAAAATCGACTTTTTCGCCTGATGAGCTAGCGGCGAAATTTCTTCAGAAATGGAAAGAACATAGGCCGTGGACAATTTGTAACACAAAAGAAATTTTTTGCATATGCGGAATTTCATAGAAATACGCAATTATTTGTCATAATTTCATAAACTGACAAAAATAGAACGTCATTTATTGACGAATGTGAATGCAGAAATTGAAAGGTCGCAAGCCAGTAAGAATTTGTGACATAGTTTTTCAGTTTTGAAATTCGCAATTTGGAGATATTTACAATTAAAATATGAAAATATCGAAAATCGACTTTTTCGCCTGATGAGCTAGCGGCGAAATTTCTTCAGAAATGGAAAGAACATAGGCCGTGGACAATTTGTAACACGTAATAATAAGGAATTTTATAGAAATACGCCACAATTTGCCAAAATCTACAAATTGTCAAAAGCGTCATAACGCAGAAATGCGCACACCAAACGAAATTCCTAGTAGAGAACGACTGCACCAAACAGTTGGCAAGTTTTTGTTTGATGTGGCGTATTCCCACAGGTATAAAACTTCAGATGAACGGCGTCGTATCATGCCGATACCATATAGCGAACGCGGCGATATCACTGAGCGTTAGATCAGTTGTACAGACAACCGTATCGTGGTAATAGCTGCGTTTGAATTGTGGTACACGTTTTCAAGATACCTTCGCTAGATGCGGCTAATTATGCGAATGAAATTTACTATACTGTTCACCAAGATTTGACAGACACGAAGTATAGGTTGAACTTTTTACACACACAGCTTGTGTACTGAAACCGTTTACAGATACAAAGGAACAGCGCTCAAGAGTCGGAACGCGGTCGCATTTTGCGCCATGCTTCATGTTTTCGTGGCCGCTGGGACGGCCACGTCGTACTTGAGACCAACGACAACCGTGCCGTTCGGCTGTGGCTCCACTTCGATGAGGTCCGCGCTACGCTGTGCTTTCGTAGTCACGGCGACGACGACGGACGACGACGGCGGTGGCGGCGGCGGCGGCGACGACGACGACGACGACGACGACGGCGACGACGACGACGACGGCGACGACGACGACGACGGCGACGACGACGACGACGACGACGACGACGACGACGACGACGACGACGACGACGACGACGACGGCGACGGCGGCGGCGGCGGCATCGGGGAGTGCCTTTCAGCAGCAAGATGCATCCCATTCTGGGGAGTGGCGGCATGGTGGCATGCGTTGTCGCCGTCGCTTCTCTGGCGGTCCTCTGTAGACATTTGCTGAAGAACAAGAAGCGGGTCGTCAATAACTTGACTCGAGCGGAGCAAGACAAGAGGAACAGAGAACTACGGTAGAGCGCTGTGGCATGCTTTGATTTACACCAGTCAGAAGTTACACTCTACGTACTTTATTTCTCAGAGATGTTGTACCTACGTTGTACATAATGTTGTACATAATTCTGTCTGCAGACAGATGCTGCTGGCGATGGCATGTCAAACGCTGAGTCCAATCGCCTGCACACTGCCCTCTATGGTGTACTCGGTCATTCCAATGGAAAGCCAGAACCTGGAGCTGCGCGGCGCCCTCTACGCTGTCACTATGGCCAATCCGCTAATCGATGCCATTATTACTACAGTGGTGGTGCCCGCTTTTAACCAAGAAGCCAGGAAGACCCTGCGAACGACGAAGAAGAAGTTGTCATTTGCGGGTTGAGTGAACGTTGATGTGCTAGGACGCTAAGAATAGGACGCACCAGTACGGTATTGCATTGTCAGACGGCAAACGAGATTACAATTCTTTCGCGCCTTTATACTACCCATGCTCGGTTTGCTGTGATTACAGTGATCCAAGTTCACTGTTTCATCACTGATTAACGTTGCGTTGTTAAGGAATGGGAACTTGGATGTGAAGTCGTTGCACGGTCAAACGCGCACTTGGATTGAACGGGCTGCTCAACCCTTTGTAATCCAGTTGCTGCGATTACAGACAGCGGCAGGTGGAACCTGAATTGGTGTCTAATGTATGCTCCTTAACGAACGCATTGACGGGCGTCATACATACCCCCTGAGGCATCGTTACAATCAGTCGACTATTGACGTCTCCGCGCATTAATGGCTGTACCGGGCGTCCCAAAAAAAGTATCCACTTTTTCTCCAGCGCACTGTTTGCGCCCCTGTGAATCAATTTTGACGAAACTTGGTGTACATACACCCAGATGTGTTGTACATGAGTGTGCAAGATTGTAGCCCAATCGCTTTAGCATAGCTTGATTTACGAGCATATAAACTGCTTGCGCCAGAATCTCTTCGCGTTCTGCGCGCACTTCAGGCTAGACGACGTCGCCTGATGACAGCCTGCTGTGACTGTTGCCAATGCAGATAATGTCGACAAAGTGGCTAAAACAGAACCGAAGTACCACGTTTGAATCATTTGATGCCCTGAAAGCAAACATTTGTTGAGCCTGGGATGATCTTTCACAGGACGTGATTTCGCCATGCATTCATTTAACTACGGAATCGAGGCTTTCGCGACAGGCTGAAATGTGCTGTTGAGGCCCACGGGTGACAATTTGAGGCCAAATTTGCCATGTTGTAATATGTCGACCTCTTACGTTAATCTGAGTAATACGTGGTTGCAGTTTGTCGGCTGGAACGTAGGGGACTGCGTGGGTCAAAGCGGTTTTGCATGCACCTCACTTAAACGACTGTAGCTATGCTTGTGTCAGGCTTTTGCTAACAAAACTTGGCGAACCGATTAACAACACTATAGTTTATGAATGTGCAAAATTTGGTTGAGATACGTCGTCGCAGTCGCGAGTAATGGGCCGGAGAAAAAGTGGATACTTTTTTTGGGACACCCGGTACATGCATACAGGGGTACTAACTATGTATTTCATGTGCCAATGATTACCTGTCTGCTCTTCATAAGGTGCTCGGCAGTCTCGCTCACTAACTTGATAACACATAGTGCCGATGTGAGAACAGAAAATTCTTCGCGAGTGCCAGAAAATTGTGAAAATATGAAGAACACAAGCATGCTTGCAGAACTTCAGTGTTGCCTCTTTCGTAGATGCCACCAGCCATCAGCAGTTGAACCCAAACCGGAGCATATGCAACATTAATGTTTGCGCGTCCCGCATACATAGGTGCCTACGTATCCCATCGACAAGTCCATTTTGATTTGTGCCGACAGGAGCTCACCCTTTGTAACAGCCTTCTGGCAACACTGAACGCAGCCGTGAGTCCACACGACCACTTCAGCTTGCTCGGAACCTATTCCCAAGTGTTCGTTTTGCCCGGCATCGCCGCCAATGTTTTCGTTGCCGCTCTCTCCGCCAAAGTGGAAGGCTCCTTCAAGATCTGTCTCGTGAACTTGGCCATTTCCGATTTGATCATCTGTATGTCGACGCTGCCCTTCGTCGCCGGTCGACACAGTGACGCCGCCATGGAATTCCTGTCCAGCTACAATTCCGCGTGCAAGTTCATCCATATGGCCTATGTCTATGGCCTGTACGGCATGATCGTCGCTGTGTGCGTGGCGCCAGTGCAGCGATACCTCGTCATGTGCACCACCAAGTGAGCAGTGACTTACTGGAGTTCTAGGCAGTGGAGGGTTGACTCATTTGCAGGTACAAACCCATGGCGCTCAAAGGCGCCAACACGGCTCTATTTTGCGCCCTCCTTCATTTCTTCGTGGCCGCTGGGATCGTCACGTCCTACTTTGATCCGTCAATGACCGCGTTGTTTGGTTGCGGGCCTGCTACAATCAGGTGAGTGCACCATGCAGTGGCGGATCCAGGATTTCGGAATGGGGGGGGGCGGAATTTTTGAGGCCACAGGGGGGACCAAAATGCTATAAAAGAACGTAAAAAAATTTGCGCCGCAGGCGAAAATTTTTGCCGATTTTGGCCTATGTTGGTACAAAAATGCTTTAAAATAGCGCCGCAGGCAAAAATTGGGCCGATTTTGGCCTATTTTGGTACAAAAGTGCTATAAAATAGCGCCGCAGGCAAAAATTTTGGCCGATTTTGGCCTGTTTTGGTACAAAAGTGCTATAGAATAGCGCCGCAGGCGAAAATTTTGGCCGATTTTGGCCTATTTTGGTACAAAAGTGCTATAAAATAGCGCCGCAGGCGAAAATTTTTTGCTCTGGAGGTGCTGCCGCGCAATTTTTTTTTCTCCGGAGGGGGAATGGGGGGGGGGGCGGTTTGGCCGAATGGGGGGGGGGGGGCGGACGCACAACCGCCCCCCCCCCCCCCCCTGGATCCGCTACTGGCACCATGTACATAAATACGTAACACGTATAGTACGTACCTATGTGCCTTATGTAGGTGCACCGAGCCGAAAGTACTTATATTCTCAAACAAACTGGCATGGCAGCCAATCGACTTCATGATCATGTTGACGTCTTGGCGGAGGCCCATTATTGCAGAATGTGCAGTAACTTTTCTGGAACCCAACCTGCACGTTTGATTGAAGTTATATCAGCAGTGCATTAAACTGAATGAAATAGTGAAGTAATTGAATGCATCCAGGCGATCGTTCGCGCAAGTTACGCTTACAATTGATGAAAGTATCAGTTTGTTTGCTGAACCTCCTTGTCTACTTTGAATGTGAGTAGGCAAGCAGGACTAGGTACAAAGCTTGATCATGTGTATCGAGTCTATCGACCTAACACTACCTTACTACGCAACATCCTCTCGCAGCAAGCGTATGCATCCAATCTTGTCAAGCGGCTCACTGGTTGCCTACGTCGTCGCCATCGCGTCCCTAGTGGCCCTCTACAGAGATCTAACGCTGAAGAAGAAACGCGTCGTCGTCAATCTGCCTCGCGATGAGCAGGACAAGAGAAACAGAGAACTACGGTGAGCGCAAGACGCGTACACGGCCAATCATCGTGCGATGAACTAGACTCGTGGGGGGAGGGGGGGGGGGAGATGGTATGTCATGTCAAGTCAACCCAAATGTTTCCACTCTTCCAGGCAGATGCTTCTGGCGATGACCTACCAAACCCTGAGCCCCATTGCCTGCACATTGCCCTCCATGGTCTCCTCTGTGATACCAGAGGAAAGCCAGATTCTCGAGCTGCGCGAGGCACTCTATGCGATCACTATGGCCAATCCACTCATTGACGCCATCATAACCACGGTAGCCGTACCCGCTTTTAATCAAGAAGCAGTCAAGGCTGTTCGATCTGTGAAGGCGAAGTTGCCTAGGGCGCCTTGAATTGGAAAGTCTGACCAACTCTGCTGACTGAAATCAATATAGAGTCGATGGAATATCGCAACTGGGTAACAATCCGCGCATATTTCTTGTGTGAACGTACTGTAGCCCTTCCTCCATGTGCTCCATGTGTTCTAGCCCTTCCTTAGCTTGCCCTTTAGCCTTTACTACGAACTATCATGAAAGTAGATCTTCACGTGCTCGACATGTAGTACGAATCGCCATGACTGTCACGGTGACAGGGTGGCTGACCAGTAGAGACCCAATTTAGTGCAGTTATAGTTGAAGTTACGTACGCTTGAATACTGTTTCAGTAACTGAAACAGCGGTTGTGGGAGGGTCAAAATGTCTATGTCAAATGTAATGGGTGTCGCTGTTTCGCTCAAAAGTAATGTAAGAGATTTGGTAGCCTCCTTCATTTTTCATTTTTCGAAATTCGAATGCAAATTTCGTTTCATTCTTAGTTTCAGTTACGGTAGCCATGCCAGATTCACTTCAGTTTCAATTACTGTAACTCATTGTAACTGTAACTGAAACTAGTGTGCGTTTCTATCGGCCGCCCTGTTGATGACAGATACTTGTTTGTTGAGAATTGCAGATCTACACTTCTGCACAGGACCCAGCGTGCGTTTCATATCTAGACATATCGTTTGATTCAATTCAATGCATGACACACAGACTATTGATCCACACACCCTACTCACATCCGCGCGCCCCATTGTTGGCACGTCCAGACTGAAACTAATTGCGTCGACAACGCCGATTTGCGTGCCTAATTGTTCCCCAGAACTCGACCGGTCTCGCACTGTCATAGCAACGCAGTCGAACAAAATGGCAGTCTTCCGCGTACAGTAGTTCGTGACAAAACACTTACGTATTCATCAGAAGTGCTTTGAATGGGGCAGAGCACGAAAGGTTTGACCATCCTCGTGACCAGCGTGATTTATGCAGTTATGCTGGTATTCCGGTGTTCCAACTGCCAAGGCGAGTACCTATGTTGCGTGACTTATGAACTTTTTGGCGAATAGATGAGTCTGCTGTGTTGTAGATTTTCAGGCCAGCGTGTGTCACCACAGGGCGGGGAGCGGAGAGTTCTTCGAAGATTGTCGGGAATTTCGACGAGTTTCTGTGAAAATCTCCAGCTCTTAGCTGCGATTTTGACGACGAAACGCTTCGAAAGTGCAATGAACGGGGTGCAGTAGCGAAGCGCGTCGCTAACAAGGAGCTTTGGTTTTGTTATATCTCAGCATTGGGATATAACTAAACATCTCAGAAAAAGCATCTCAGCATCACAACCACCCCCCCCCCCCCCCACTCCTTCCTCCTTCCCACATTGGGCCACCTGGTCATCCTTAGCAAATGCAGCCCGCTTGAAACAGTATCTATGGTGCCATTTTGACTTGTAATGGGACGTCTATCATAGGTGCGATTGGGGGGGGGGGGGGGGGGGGGGGGGGTTACCCCCCCCCCCCCCCCCTAGCCTTGGCCATCCGGACGGGAATTCCGGATACCCCCCCCCCCCCTAGAAATTATCGCCGGACCCCCCCCCCCCCCCCCTACCCAGAGGAAGCTGGAAAAATTAAGGAAATTTTCCCAAAATCAGTCCAAAATTGGTCAAAATTTTCGCCTGCGGCGCTATTTTTGCGTAGTTTTTGCCATTTTCTATGAATTTCGCATCAAAATACAGCAAAAATGGCTCATTTTTGGCACTTTTTGGTACATTTGTCTCCCCCCCCCCCCCCCCCCATTTTGAGCCGATCAGGAAACGGATTCCTGATCCGGAGACCCCCCCCCCCCAAAACCCCAAAGACCCCCCCCCCCCCCTGGCCCAATTCTGGATCGCACCTATGACGTCTATGTACCTGCAGGCCAAACCTGCTGAGGCGCAGGCTACTCACTGGAGGCCACGGCCAGCCGTCAAGCAACGAAACTGCTCTAACGGTGGTACATACCTTGCTACCCGTTTGGAGAGCTTTGCTATTTCGCTCAGGGGTCAGGACCACCTGGTTTTCAAGTGTCTTTGACGAATGAATTCAGTTTTCAAAAAACAGTAAGTAGCTTGGCCCTGCTAAAGGTAAAGGAACGAAACACGCACGATACTACCAGGTACTGTTCATACAGATGAATAGTCGACATCGTGTATGTATAGCTACAACATCAGCTGGCTGCTTGGCCAAATATAAATTTTTTCAGCCTGCCACATCTCCAATACATCTAGCCAGGCTTCTGAAGTGTATGTACACGTGATTACTCATGGAAGTTGTTACTTCAGACTCCAAGATTCGTCATTTCAGCTGCGCCTTTATCAGATACATACTGAATCAACCCATCAAGTTATACCATTTGCCCTTCATTTCAGCGGAGATCTACCGAACAAACCGAGACGCATATTTATTTTGCTGTTTGTAATAAACAACATAGAACCCATTCCAAGCCAAGTCATTAGTTGTCTGCATTGTATGTATGGTCATTCGTCAGCATTTTCTGATTCTTCCCCTTCCATCTCATCAATCTGCCTTTGTCGTCAGGGCTGCTTCAGAGCCCGTCGTCAGGTGTACTCCCCGTGGGGCAGTTCATCAGATCGGGTTTCTCTTTGCACAAAGATGTATACATGTAGCGTCACCCCTGTAGCGCTGTTACATTCCTCGCTTTCCTCCCCCCCCCCCCCCCTCCCCCTTCCGCCATCACGCATCGGAGCGCCGCATGACGACGACGGCTGTACACGTGTACATACGCCCCACTCCGCTCCTTCCAGTCCCGTTTCGTGCGACCGCGCCTGCGCCAATACATTCTACACCCGTACACCTATGTACATACCTCTCTCTACACGATAGGCGGTTTGTGCGCGCCTGTTTACCGCATTGTGTCCCACCGCCCTCTATGCGCCCATGGAGAAACGGACGAACATTCATAGTATAGGCCCCTTCCGTCTCTCTCGCTTTCTCTCTCTTCAAATGCTCTGGCTTGAGTGAAGCAAAGGCTGCGGCAGTTATGATGGCGTGGCTATTCCACTTGACGCTACTCACATTCTCTCTGGCGCGTGGTCTGCGTGGACCCTCCGTGAACTATGCGTGGCAAAGACTGGACGATTGTTGGCAGGCAGCACCTGGCCGCCTGCCAATTCTTGCTTCAGTTACATAGGCCTGACGTCAACTGTGCCGCGGTCGACTTCGATGGTTCTGCACTTTGCTGTGCCGGTTTGTGCATTAATGCTGCCCAAATACATAAGGCATGCACTGTATTGAGTGCCCATTTTTAGCACTCCGACCCCAAAAGGGGCGGAGTGCTATAGTGGAGCTGACACCGACTAACTTTTTTGCCACTCACTTTCGTGCCTCATTTCTCATCCGATTTGGACGGGGTTTTTTTTAATCGATAGCTCTCGAGGGATAGTAGGTGTGGACGGACCTTCGTTTTTTTCGCATAGTGGGAAAATTTTGAGAAAAATTCAAAAATTTGAATTTTTACTTACTGGGAGGGTGTTCACCCAGCTAGAATTTCTGGAATAGTGGTCCGATTTTGATGTCCTTTGGATATGTTATAGCCCTCTACGAGAGCTTTTGCGGAAAAAAACCCCGAGCCAATCGGCCGACGCGTTCTCGGGTTACGGTAGCCGAAAGTGGTTTTTTGACAAAAATTTGCCTTTCAAAAATCCTAGTAAATCAGGGAGTTGTTGGATCGGGCCAGATATCTCAAATCGGCAAGATTATCATGTTCTCTTTCGTTTAAGACCAAAATCGCCGAAATCCGCCGAGGAAATCTTGAGTTCTGCTGTGCCAACGCGTCTCCGTCGGGGGTCGAAAATGCCGATTTTTGACTTTCGGCCATTCTAGCGCTCGATTGCGTTGATTTACGGCCAAATGGACTGGACCACGCGATTCCCCGTTGAAAACTGATCCGGAATCGATTTCCAAAAATATTTTTTCGGCTATCGTACCCCGGCCGCGTCCAAAATTCGAATTTCCACCCGGGTGGTCAAAATCAATGTTGGAGTCGATCCCGGTGCTTTCGAGGTCGCTGATGCCGCATCTGGCGTTATTTTGGCGTTTCGGATCAAGATTGGCGAGTTTTGGTCGAAAATCGACCTACCGTAGCCCTACGTCGACGAAACTGAAAGTGTGGTAATTGTACGGTTGAAGTGTCGATTCTAGGGTATTTCGCGGCGAGGAACGCGAATTCGCTATTGGTTTCTCCATTTTGTGTCTATTTTGCCGTCAAACAGCCACTTTCCTAATGCCGAAATTCAAATTTGAATGCAACTTTTACCGTACTCTCCTCAAACAATGAGGTCACTTAAATTTGCGCGCGCATTCAAACTTCTGAATTGAAGGAAATGCTGTGCGGAAAGACGACGTGGTAAAGTAAGGATTTGCGCATGAACTGTCAATTCTTCCCGTCCAAAATGGCAAGCGAGTCTGCGATTGGCGCAGCCCCGAATCTTAGCTGCCGGCTACTTGTTGACTCGAAGCGAAATGGCGCATTTTGGACTCAGTTCGGCCTGGTCTACAGGATTTCGGTGGAGTTCTGCTGCGCGCCGGTAGGTGGAGGGAATACGCGCACTCTGAAGCTTGCGCGCGGGCGGAATTAGTGGAGAACCTTTGGGCGGAAATCGGCCTTATTTCTCAAGATAAGTGAGTGGCGGTCTGCTTTCTCCCGTTCGGGTCGGAGTGCTTCACTGCAGGCTCCCCTGCACGTTTCCCTTGTTGATAAAGTTGTTCACACTGACCTTACAACGTCATACCCCATTGGCTGAACACACTTCACCAAAGACTGCTGTGTCAGATCACCAAATTCTGGCTCCAGAAAAGTTCAAAATATTGTCGACAACTTCCATGATGCCACAAGCGATTACAGGGTGTCTCATGGTGGGTGTACCAACTTTGGTCCACTGTTGCGCGTCACTGCGTTGACCGATTTTGCTGAAATTTTGTAGATACCTACTAGCAAGTGCAACTTAGACACATGCAAGAGTTGAATGCCCTACACCCGTCACCCATTCTTGCGGGAATGCGGCCCCAAAGCGCAAACATTGTCATTCTCTTAAGATTCGTCAGCTTGTGGCAGCTACAAAGTTGGTTTGCTTGTGGCTACTTTGCTGCCACCTGCACCATCACAATGAGGATTAATCGAGCTTCTGAACGGTCTTGGAACTAACCTCGTTGCTTGTAACACGCTTCAGAACAATCAAATCAAAGTCAGTCTGCAGGACCATAATCGGACCTGGGCAACTGTTTCTGCTGCTGCAGAGCCTCCTCCACGAGGTGCACCATCATCGAAACATTTTTGCGCTTTCGGCCAGCATTCCCGCCAGAATTGGTTTGAGACGCTCAAATTTGGCAGATGTCTAAGTCTCACCTAGTAGTACGTACCAATCCAATTTCAGCCAACATCGGCCAACGCAGTGACGCGCAACAGCCGATCAAAGTTGTTACACCCACCATGAGACACCCTGTGCATTCCCAAACCAGACCATTACGTCTTTCCTTATATATATAATCTTGGTGTTTTGATATAATAGGCCCTCCTCGTAATGCATGGTGGTGCCTTGGCAATACTGAGCGTTGAAGCGACTCTGAGTGAATTATAGTTTCAGCCAGCTTCCAGTCCAACCAATCATAAAATCTAACCGAATCCAACCATAAAATCTGGTGGGCTACCCACTGCTTGGCCGACTGCTACTATTGCAAAATTGCAGAGAGACCAGCTTAGGCTCAATTGGTCTCGACTCGCTTGTCATGTCGCTATAACATGTGGTCGAAAGGTTGAAAAGACTCAAAAGATTGAGTTTCGCGAGTTACAGTAACCTAAAGGTCGAACAAGCTGTTTTAAAAAGTTCGCCGCAGGCAACGTGCAATAAAAGCGTCTAAATGAGACGACGCCCTATTTAAAAGGGTATAAATGGGACGACGCCCTATTGAAAAGGGCATAAATGAGACGACGCCGTATTGAAAAGGGTGTAAATGGGACGACGCCCTATTCTTTTGGGCTTAGTGCTCGATGCATCTAAAAAAAGATATGTTGAAATCTAAGCTGCTTGAAATTGTCGAAATTAAGAAATTCTGGCAAAAAACTTAAAAATATATCTAAATTCTCTAATTATAAAATTTAAAGGTATTTGCTAAATACTTGGCAGAGTATGCCCGACACAACTATGCACAGACATTTTGAAATTTAAGCTATTTGGAATCGCCGAAATTTGAGGATCTTAATAAAAAATATCCCAAATTTCGTTAATTATAAAATCAGAAACCATTTGCTAAACACTTGGCAGACTATGCCCGACACAACTATGCACAGACATTTTGAAATTTAAGCTATTTGGAATCGCCGAAATTTGAGGATCTTAATAAAAAATATCCCAAATTTCGTTAATTATAAAATCAGAAACTATTTGCTAAATACTTGAAAGACTATGCCCAATGCATCAACGCAAAGACATTGTGAAATTTAAGCTGTTTGAAATTGACATAATTTGGGAATTTTGACAAAAACCTTGAAAATATCCCAAATTCGCTAATTATAAAACTTAGAACGAGTTGCTAAATACTTGGCAGACTATGCTCGATACATCCGTGCAAAGAAGTTTTGAAATTTAAGGCGTTTGAATTTGTCAAAATTTGGGAATTTTGACAAAAACCTTGAAAATATCCCTAATTTCGTTAATTATAAAATCTGAAACTATTTGATAAATACTTGGCAGACTGTGCTCGACACATCCGTAAAAAGAAATTTTATTTGAGCTGTTTGAAATTGTCGAAATTTGTGGATTTTAACAAAATCCTTAAAAATATCCTAAATTTCGTTAATTATATTCGCTGAAACTATTTGCTGAATACTTGGCAGACTGTGCTCGGTACATCCGTGCAAAGAAGTTTTGAAATTTAAGCTGTTTGAATTTGTCGAAATTTGGAAATTTTGACAAAAACCTTGAAAATATCCCTAATTTCGTGAATTCCAAAATCCGAAACTATGTCACAAATTCATCGCGTCTTATGTCCTTTCCATTTCAGCAAAAACTTTGCCGCTATGACTTGTAAATAAAAGTGTCATTTTTGACATTTTTATATTTTAATTGTAAATATCTCGAAATAGCGAAATTAGCAACAGAAACGGACATCGACACGTTACTCAGCGCATTCGACTCCATTGGGTGGCACTAACCGTCGTGTCTAGTTTTGTGACACACACACACACACAGACACACAGACACACAGAAACACGAACAGACAATAGCGTCCGTATATATACTCGCCGCCCTGGGGGGCGGCGAAAAAAAGTGGAGTTCTCCCCCTTAATCCCTGGTTGTCTGTGCGTCTGTCTGTCTGTCTGTCTGTCTGTCTGTCTGTCTGTCTGTCTGTCTGTCTGTCTGTCTGTCTGTCTGTCTGTCTGTCTGTCTGTCTGTCTGTCTGTCTGTCGGCCCCAATCAGCCCGCCCGACTGGCCCGGCGGACCGATCCCAGCTATGGGGCGCTGCCCTGGGCCTGCGCCGGAGGCGAGCCAAAACTGGTCCGTTACGCGGGAAAGGCTATGGTAGGCGAGAAAATCTAAATTTTTGAATTTCGCTCAAGACAGTGGAGCCTCCTTGGAAAGGAGGGCGAAGCGGTTGGTATGCAGGGTGTGTAGGGTGGGCAATGCGCAACTTCACGCACCCAGCCACGACGCTGCACAGTACACTGTAAGTGGGAGAATTCAAATTTTTGAATTTCGCCATACACAATGGAGCCTACTTGGAAGGGCGGGCAAGGCAGTTAGTAGTATCCCAGGTGTGTAGGGTAGGTAATGTGCAACTTCACACACCCGGCCACGGCGCGCTGCGGTATACTGTAAGTGAGAAAATTCAAATTTTTTAGTTTCGCTATACACCATGGAGCCTGCTTGGTTGGGCGTGTAGGGCAGCTGATATGCCAGCTGAGTAGGGCAGTGGAGCGAGAGTATACGCAAGCGGCCTAGACGTGGAGAAGCATACGGTACCAAGAAAATCCAAATTTTGAAGCTTCTTATATATGAATGCAAAGCAGAGTAATGGTTAGACGGCGGCTGTCGAGCGAGGCGCGCAGCGCCGAGCGAGACGAAAAGCCTGGAGCGGGCGAGCGAAGCGAGCCCGCGCAGGGCTTTTCTCCGCGCGCGCCGAAGGCGCGCGCCCAGGCCGCTAGTTGTTCTATTAATACAGAGTGGTTGTGAGTGTTATAAAGTGGAAGTGAACAAGCTGTTTTAAAAAAGTTGAGTTGTTTTATTAATACAGAGTGGTTTGTGAGTGTTTTGAAGTGGAAGAGTAAAAGAGTGGATACTTTTTTAAAGTATTTCGAAGCCTTTCCGATATGACGCGCGCCCGCCCGGAGTCCACTATTCATGCGCTACTTCTGACACGCTCCTTTCTGAGAGGTTCTTGCAGGGCAACATTGGGATCGCCCGGGATTAATTTTCTGAGCAAGGCATGCATTTCTGAGCGGTTGTTGCAAAGCAACATTGGGATCGCCCGGGATTATTTTTTTGAGCAAGACACACGCATTTCTGAGCGGTTGTTGCAAGGCAACATTGGGATCGCCCGGGATTAATTATTTTTGCAGACAAAGTTGTTCGTAAGACAAGGGTTAAAAAACAAAAGTATTTCTTTAGGAATGACCGTTCAACAACTGCCTCAACGTAAGCTTTCAAACGGTCGAACGAATGCCGCTCTACAACGTAAGACGAGCGAGTTAGGGCCCATTTGCTGTTTGAACCTTTGGGTTACTGTAGCTCGCGATATTCAAACTTTTGAGTTTCGACCAATCGAAGAACAAATGATCAGTGAGTCAAGAGCTATCCAGCAACTCAAGATCGTCTCTCTACGACGCATGCTGAGCGAGTTAGAGCGATTTCTATGCTAAGAACGCGAGAATGTCGCTTTTCGTGGTGCGTGTTTGCGTAATTAACAAAATTTTTACGCCAAGTAAAAGAGCACGTCGAGACTTTTAGTTGACCTATCGCACGCCGCTCTACGACGTAAGACGAGTGTGTTAGAGCCGTTTTGCGTTTTGGACCTTCGGGTTACTGTAGCGCGCGCAGTTCAAACTTTTGAATTTCGACTTCTCTTAACGGAATTATCAGTGTGCCAAAACCTATTCAACGAACTCAAGATCGTCTCTCTATGACGGAAGACGAGCGAGTTAGATAAGTTTTGCGTTTTAAACCTTTGGGTTACTGTAGCTCCCGAAATTCAAACTTTTGAGTTTCGACTAATAGAAGAACAAATGATCAGTGAGTCGAGAGCTATCCAACCAACCCAAGATCGTCTCCCTACGACGCACGCTGAGCGAGTTAGAGCGATTTCTGCCTTAAAAACGCGAGAATGTCGCTTTTCGTGTTGCGTGTTTGCGTAATTAAGAAAACTTTTAATGCCAAACGAAAGAGCACGTCGAGACCTGTTAGTTGACCTATCGCACGCCGCTCTACGACGTAAGACGAGCGTGTTAGAGCCGTTTTGCGTTTTGGACCTTCGGGTTACTGTAGCGCGCGCAGTTCAAACTTTTGAATTTCGACTTCTCTTAACGGAGTTATCAGTGTGCCAAAACCTATTCAACGAACTCAATATCGTCTCTCTATGACGGAAGACGAGCGAGTTAGATAAGTTTTGCGTTTTAAACCTTTGGGTTACTGTAGCTCCCGAAATTCAAACTTTTGAGTTTCGACCAATATAGAAGAACAAATGATCAGTGAGTCGAGAGCTATCCAACCAACCCAAGATCGTCTTCGTACGACGCACGCCGAGCGAGTTAGAGCGATTTCTGCGTTAAAAACGCAAGAATGTCACTTTTCGTGTTGCGTGTTTGCGTAATTAACAAAAGTTTTAATGCCAAACGAAAGAGCACGTCGAGATCTTTTAGTTGAACTATCGCGCGCCGCTCTACGACGTAAGACGAGCGAGTTAGAGCCGTTTTCAGTTTTGACCTTCGGGTTACTGTAGCGCGCGTAATTCAAACTTTTGAATTTCGAAACCTCAGCGCAATTCTCAGTGAGTCGAGACCTATCCATAAAGTCCAAGATCTCCTTCCTACGACTTACCAACGGCGAGATCTGAGAGCGTGACGAACGCACAGACGGACGGACGCACGCACGATAAGCTCTCGTAGGGGTTCGCCCGGCTGAGGCCGGGCGAAAAAAGTGGATGCTTTTGTAGTATTTCAAAGCCTTTCCGATATAATGCGCGCCCGCCCAGAGTCCACTATTCATGCGCTACTTCTGGGTTCTGGCCCAATCCTTTCTGAGGGGTTCTTGCAAGACAACATTGGGATCGCCCGGGATTAATATCTTGAGCAAGACACATGCATTTCTGAGCGGTTGTTGCAATGCAACATTGGGATCGCCCGGGATTAGCTTATTTAGCGGACAAAATTGTTCGTAGGTCAGGGGTTAAAAACAGCATGCTTCTTTTTGAATCAATGTCCAACAACTGCCACAACGTGTGCTTTCAAACGGTCGAACAAACGTCGCTCTACAACGTAAGACGAGCGAGTTATAGCCGTAATAGTGCTCAAAACGTAGCGATTGTCGATTTCCATGGTGCGTATTTTACTAATTGGGAAAATGTATACAGTCGCATGAAAGAGCACGTTGAGACCTTTCAAATGACTGCCGATTGGCGCTCTACGACGTACGACAGACGAGTTAGAGCCACTTTGCGTTTTGGGCCTTTGGGTTACTGTAACTCGCGAAATTTAAAATTTTGAGCCTCGACCCCTCTTAGTGTAATTATCAGTGAGTCGAGACCTATCGAGTGAACCAAAGATCGTCTCTCTGCAGCTTTCCTACAAAAATTTCAATTTTCTCAGTACGTGTTTTACCAATCGAATAAAAAATTTATCGTGTCATGAAAACGCACGTCGCGAGCTCTCAAGCGAGTTATCGCACGCCTCTCTACGACGTAGGGCGAGCGAGTTAGGGCCGCTTTGTTGTTCGGACCTTTGGGTTACTGTAGCTCGCGAAATTCAAACTTTTGAATCTCGACTTCTCATAGCGCAATGATCAGAGTGTCAAAACCTATCTAACGAACTCAAGACCGTCTCTCAACGACGAAAGACGAGCCAGTTAGAGAAGTTTCGCGTTTTGAACGTTTGGGTTACTGTAGCTCGCGCAATTCAAAATTTTTAGTTCAGACCAATAGAAGGACAAATGATCAGTGAGTCGAGAGCTATCAAACGAACTCAAGATCGTCTCTCTACGACGCACGCAGAGCGATTTAGAGCGATTGTAGTGTAAAAATGTCGAGAATGTCGCTTTTCGTGGTGCGTGTTTGCGTAATTAAAAGAGTTGCTAATGCCAAATGACGTCAAGACCTTTTAGTTGACCTATCGCACGCCGCTCGTATGACGAGCGAGTTATGGCCGCTTTGCGTTTTAACCTTCGGGTTACTGTAGCGCGCGCAGATCAAACTTTTCAATTTTCGTAAGTCAGCGATATTACCAGTGAGTCGAGACCTTTCCGTAGAGCCCAAGATCGCCTTCCTACGACTTTCCAACGCCGAGATCTGAGAGCGTAACAGACGAACGGACGCACCCACCCACGTTGAGCTCTCGTAGGGGTTCGCCCGGCTGAGGCCGGGCGAAATAACGCAAACCGGCTCTGACTATATGTAGCTTGTCTTACGTACTTTTTCAATGACTAAAACACGCACCAAGGAAAACAATTTTTGAGTTTTGCGCTGGAATCTCTCTGAATTGCTCCTGTTGCGATTACGACACTCGGCACGCCATTCGAAGGCTCACCACGTACTCTTTCTATTCTGACTCAAATTTTTCATTACTAAAACACGCACCAAGACAAACAATACTCGTTTTTCGACAGGGAGGGACATGCGACACGGTTTGATGACTCCTAATGCCCTCTTTTGTGCTCCGTTAAATGTTTGTCAAAACTTTGACAAGTCTTGTCGCTTTTTTCGCCGCGCCTCAGCGCGGCGAGGTGTATATATACGGATGACGATGTCTGTCTGTCTGTCTGTCTGTCCGTGTGTGTGTCCGTCCGTGGCACAGAAGTAAAATGTGTGACATATGTGGTCAAGTAGACTCGAGGTCACTGAGTACGGATCCGACGTCCGTTTCTGTTGCTAATTTCGCATTTTCGAGATATTCGCAATTAAAATTCGAAAATGTCGAAAATCGACTTTTTCGTCTGATGCGCTAGCCGCGAAATTTCTTCAGAAATGGAAGGAGCATGGACCGCGGATAATTTGTAACACAAAAAAAATTTTTGCAGATGTGAAATTTAATGGAAATACGCGATTATTTGTCAAAATTGCATAAATTGACTAAAATACAAAATCATTTAATGACGAATGTGAATGCAGAAATGGAAAGGTCGTATGCCGATAAGAATTTGTGACATAATTTTGAAGTTTTTAAAAAATGCAGTTTCAAGATATTATCAATCAAAATATGAAAATGTCGAAAATCGACTTTTTCACCTGATGATATAGCGGCGAAATTTCTTCAGAAATGGAAAGAGCATAGACTGCGGATAATTTGTAATGCAAGAGAAATTTTTTGCAAATGTGGAATTTAATAGAAATATGTGATTATTTTTTAGAATTGCATAAATCAACAAAATAGAACGTCGTTTTTGACGAATTTGAACGCAGAAATGGTAAGGCCGTATACCAATAAGAATTTGTGACATACATAATTTTACAGTTTTAATGAATTTCAATTTTGAGATATTTAGAATTAAAATTTAAGAAAATTTCAGAGTGGAGATTTTCGTCTGATGGCCAGAACAGCTGTTTATTGATGAATGTGCACTCAGAAACAGAAATGCGCACGCTGAAAACAGGAATTCGCTCGCACCAAACCTTTGGCAAGTTTTTTTGCTGGATGTGGCGTTTTCACACAGCTAGGAAACATCAGATAAACGGCGTCGTATCATGCCGATAACATATAGCGAACGCGGCGATATCACTGAGCTTCAGATCAGCTGTACAGACAACCGTATCGTGGGGATAGGTGGACTTGGCATTAAGGTACACATTCTCAAGACACCTTCTCCAGATGCGGCTAACGATGTGAACAAAGTTCACTGTACTGTTTACCAAAATTTAACAGACACAAAGTATAGGTTGAACTTTTTACACACACAGCTTGTTTCGCCCGCCCTCAGGCGGGCGACACCCTAGGAGAGCTCGGCGTGCGTGCGTACGTCCGTCCGTCCGTCCGTCCGTACGTAACGCTCTCAGATCTCGGCGTTGGAAAGTCGTAGAGCGGAGATCTTGGGCTCTACTGATAGATCTCGACTCACTGATCATTCAGCTAAGAGGTTTGGAAATTCAAAAGTTTGAATTGCGCGCGCTACAGTAAGCTGAAGGTCAAAACGCAAAACGGCTTTAGCTCGCTCGTGTTACGACGTAGAGCGGCAATCGACACGTCATGTGAAAGCTCTCGACGTGCTCTTTCATGCGACTGCAAAAGTTTTTTCGACTACGCAAACACGCACCGCGGAAAACGCCATTCTCGGCATCTTGACGCTAAAATCGCTCTAACGCGCTCAACTTGCGTCGTAGAGAGACGATCTCGAGCTTTTTGGATAGCTCCCGACTCGCTGATCATTTGTTCTCCCATTGGTCGAAACTCAAAAGTTTGAATTTCGCGAGTTACAGTAACTTGAAGGTGCAAAAGCACAAAACGGCTCTAACTCGCTCGTCTTACGTCGTAGAGTGGCAATCGACACGCCAGGTGAAAGCTCTCGACGTGTTCTTTCATGCGGCTACAAAGGTTTGTTCAATTACGCAAACACGCACCGCGGAAAACGCCATTATCTGGATTTTGACGTTAAGATCGCTCTTTGCTACATGCAGAAGTGCGACACCGTTTGATTGCTCATAGTGCGCTCTTTTGTGCTCTGTCAATTGTTTGCCAAAACTTTTGCAAGTTTTTGTCACTTTTTTAAAAGCGTTGCTTGAAAGAGGGATGTTCTTGCTCTAAAAGCCAAATCGCGGGCGAAATCAATATTGCTATGCAATACCCTCTTGCGAAGCGGGGGCTCATGAAGCGGAGCATGCGGGCGATGAACTCTCGCACTCTCTGCAGAAAGAACGCAACTCTTTGAAATGTCAGTCAGAATACAAACTCAAGTTTTTAATACCGGAGCTTGTTTAAAAGCGTTGCTTGAAAGAGGGATCTTGCTCTAAAAACCAAATCCCAGGCGATACCAATATTGCTATGCAATACCCTCTTGCGAAGGGGGAGCTCGTGAAGCGGGCAATACGGGCCGTGAGCTCTCGCATTCTCTGCAGAAAGAACGCAACTCTTTGCAAGGTCAGTCAGAATGCAAACTCAACTTTTTTCGCCGCCCCCCAGGGCGGCGAGTATATATACGGACGCTATTGTCTGTTTGTGTGTGTGTCCGTCCGTGTGTGTGTCCGTCCGGAACAACTAGACATGACGGTTAGTGCCACCCGATGGAGTCGAATGCGCTGAGTAACGCGCCGTTGTCCGTTTCTGTTGCTAATTTCCCTATTTCGAGATATTTACAATTAAAATACGAAAATGTCAAAAATGACACTTTTATTTACAGGTCGTATCGAGAAAGTTTTTGCTGAAATGGAAAGGGCATAAGACGCGATGAATTTGTGACATAGTTTCGGATTTTGGAATTCACGAAATTAGGGATATTTTCAAGGTTTTTGTCAAAATTCCCAAATTTCGCCAAATTCAAACAGCTTAAATTTCAAAACTTCTTTGCACGGATGTATCGAGCATAGTCTGCCAAGTATTTAGCAAATAGTTTCAGCAAATATAATTAACGAAATTTAGGATATTTTTGAGGATTTTGTCAAAATCCACAAATTTCGACAATTTCAAACAGCTTAAATTTCAAAATTTCTTTTCACGGATGTGTCGACCATAGTCTGCCAAGTATTTATCAAATAGTTTCAGATTTTATAATTAACAAAATTAAGGGTATTTTCAAGGTTTTTATCAAAAGTCCCAAATTTTGACAAATTCAAACAGCTTAAATTTCAAAGTTTCTTTGCACGGATGTATCGAGCATAGTCTGCCAAGTATTTAGCAAATAGTTTCAGCGAATATAATTAACGAAATTTAGGATATTTTTAAGGATTTTGTTAAAATCCACAAATTTCGACAATTTCAAACAGTTTAAATTTAAAAAATTTCTTTTTACGGATGTGTCGAGCATAGTCTGCCAAGTATTTATCAAATAGTTTCAGATTTTATAATTAACAAAATTAGGGATATTTTCAAGGTTTTTGTCAAAATTGCCAAATATACACAAATTCAAACAGCTTAAATTTCAAAGTTTCTTTGCACGGATGTATCGAGCATAGCCTGCCAAGTATTTAGCAAATAGTTTCAGCGAATATAATTAACGAAATTTAGGATATTTTTAAGGTTTTTGTTAAAATCCACAAATTTCGACAATTTCAAACAGCTTAAATTTTAAATTTTCTTTTCACGGATGTGTCGAGCATGGTCTGTCAAGTATTTATCAAATAGTTTCAGATTTTATAATTAACAAAATTAGGGATATTTCAAAGTTTTTGTCAAAATTATCAAATTATGACAATTTTAAACAGCTTAAATTTCACAATGTCTTTGCGTTGATGCATTGGGCATAGTCTGTCAAGTATTTGGCAAATAGTTTCTGATTTTATAATTGAAGAATTTCGGTATATTTTTTTTAGAATTCCTAAATTTCGACAATTTCAAGCAGCTTAAATTTTAACATATCTTTGTGCACTAAGCCTAAAAGAATAGGGCGTCGTCCCATTTATATCCTTTTCAATAGGGCGTCGTCCCATTTATACCCTTTTCAATAGGGCGTCGTCTCATTTAGACACTTTTATTGCACTGTGTGCCTGCGGCGAATTTCTCTGATCCATTTATGGATCAGTTGCCACAATTATAAGCGCAAAGTGTGCCTGCGGCGAACCTTCTGATCCATATGTGGATCAGGTACCACGAACAAAGACCAATTGCGGCGAAACCCCACCAAATTGTCGACTAAATGTCTAGCGGCACTTCACTGTCCAGTGCACATTATCGCGCACACGCTCTCAAGTTTACACTGATGCCAACGTGGTGCCACAGTTTTTTCGCCGCCCCCCAGGGCGGCGAGTATATATGTTGCAGGCCATGGCCGTCTTCAGGCCATCGCCGTCTAGACGGCTCTAGCCTGGTCGATCAGGCCGTGGCCGTCTAGACGGCGTTGGCCTGATGCGTCAGGCCATGTCCGTCTTCTGCTTGAAAAGACGGCCATGGCCTGATGGACCAGGCCGTAGCCGTCTTTAAGAGTGTCAGTTGTTACAAGCGCTTGCAGGGAAGGGGCACAGCAGGCCTGAGCAGGAGGTGAAGTAGATGGAGGAGTGTTCACCCCACTTGCAGTTTGCACTAAAACTCGGCCGGCGTCGCGCCTGGCGGGTCGAAAACTGAGGCTTAGCGCGACCACCAACTTCAGGGCGCGCTCCGCGCGCCCTGAAGTCGGTCACCGGTCGCGTTAAGCCTAAGTTTCGACCCGCCAGACTGCGACGCCGACTGACTCTTGTGCATTGTGGGCGCAGGGCGAGCCTAAGCATAGCCTGAATTGGAAGGAATATACTATGTCATAAACTAGCAGAGCAAGGAAAAGACGGCCATCAGACCGTGGCCGTCTAGACGGCTGTGGCCTGACGCACCAGGCCACGGCCGTCTTCTGCTCGAAAAGACGGCCACGGCCTGATCGACCAGGCCAAAGCCGTCTAGACGGCCACGGCCTGAAGACGGCCATGGCCTGTGACATATATACGGACGCTATTGTCTGTTTGTGTGTGTGTCCGTCCGTGTGTGTGTCCGTCCGGAACAACTAGACATGACGGTTAGTGCCACCCGATGGAGTCGAATGCGCTGAGTAACGCGCCGTTGTCCGTTTCTGTTGCTAATTTCCCTATTTCGAGATATTTACAATTAAAATACGAAAATGTCAAAAATGACACTTTTATTTACAGGTCGTATCGAGAAAGTTTTTGCTGAAATGGAAAGGGCATAAGACGCGATGAATTTGTGACATAGTTTCGCATTTTGGAATTCACGAAATTAGGGATATTTTCAAGGTTTTTGTCAAAATTCCCAAATTTCGCCAAATTCAAACAGCTTAAATTTCAAAACTTCTTTGCACGGATGTATCGAGCATAGTCTGTCAAGTATTTAGCAAATAGTTTCAGCAAATATAATTAACGAAATTTAGGATATTTTTGAGGATTTTGTCAAAATCCACAAATTTCGACAATTTCAAACAGCTTAAATTTCAAAATTTCTTTTCACGGATGTGTCGACCATAGTCTGCCAAGTATTTATCAAATAGTTTCAGATTTTATAATTAACAAAATTAAGGGTATTTTCAAGGTTTTTATCAAAAGTCCCAAATTTTGACAAATTCAAACAGCTTAAATTTCAAAGTTTCTTTGCACGGATGTATCGAGCATAGTCTGCCAAGTATTTAGCAAATAGTTTCAGCGAATATAATTAACGAAATTTAGGATATTTTTAAGGATTTTGTTAAAATCCACAAATTTCGGCAATTTCAAACAGTTTAAATTTAAAAAATTTCTTTTTACGGATGTGTCGAGCATAGTCTGCCAAGTATTTATCAAATAGTTTCAGATTTTATAATTAACAAAATTAGGGATATTTTCAAGGTTTTTGTCAAAATTGCCAAATATACACAAATTCAAACAGCTTAAATTTCAAAGTTTCTTTGCACGGATGTATCGAGCATAGCCTGCCAAGTATTTAGCAAATAGTTTCAGCGAATATAATTAACGAAATTTAGGATATTTTTAAGGTTTTTGTTAAAATCCACAAATTTCGACAATTTCAAACAGCTTAAATTTTAAATTTTCTTTTCACGGATGTGTCGAGCATGGTCTGTCAAGTATTTATCAAATAGTTTCAGATTTTATAATTAACAAAATTAGGGATATTTCAAAGTTTTTGTCAAAATTATCAAATTATGACAATTTTAAACAGCTTAAATTTCACAATGTCTTTGCGTTGATGCATTGGGCATAGTCTGTCAAGTATTTGGCAAATAGTTTCTGATTTTATAATTGAAGAATTTCGGTATATTTTTTTTAGAATTCCTAAATTTCGACAATTTCAAGCAGCTTAAATTTTAACATATCTTTGTGCACTAAGCCTAAAAGAATAGGGCGTCGTCCCATTTATATCCTTTTCAATAGGGCGTCGTCCCATTTATACCCTTTTCAATAGGGCGTCGTCTCATTTAGACACTTTTATTGCACTGTGTGCCTGCGGCGAATTTCTCTGATCCATTTATGGATCAGTTGCCACAATTATAAGCGCAAAGTGTGCCTGCGGCGAACCTTCTGATCCATATGTGGATCAGGTACCACGAACAAAGACCAATTGCGGCGAAACCCCACCAAATTGTCGACTAAATGTCTAGCGGCACTTCACTGTCCAGTGCACATTATCGCGCACACGCTCTCAAGTTTACACTGATGCCAACGTGGTGCCACAGTTTTTAGACAAAGCTTGTTAGACAAAGCTTGTTATACTCCACAAAAAGTGTGGAGTATATAGCGTTTGTGCGCGAAACGCAGAAAATTGCAACGGATGTAGCTCGCGCGTGCAGTGTCGATTCGCAAACGGTCTTTTGCGTTGGGTAGGCCTAGTGGGTGGGCAACCTGCACGACATATGGGGTCACGCTGCGGGACTCCGTTGGCGGGAAATTCAAAAATTTATTTTTTCAAAGTACTGAAAAACGCATTAGGCAAGGTAGAACTCGAAAAAGTTGCATATAATGGTATATACTATCTTTTGATATGTTGTAGTACTCGACAGGGCCGAGGGTGGAAGAAATGAATTGGATCGCTTCGGGACCCATTTTGGCGCCAAATTTGAAAAATTCGCGATTTTTAGCCCCGGGTCGACTTTGACGGGCTGCTGTGCAAGCTAGGTAGCCGCTAGAGCGGCGAGACCACTCTTGTTGCTCCTTCCCAGATGTCCTCTATCGAATGAGCCATGAACGGAGAAAATCGGGCGAAACACAAAAAACTTTCTTACACTGCGACTTTTTCGACTCCGGGGTCGAAAATTGCGATTTTCGCATTTCGGCGTCCATACCGCTCGAATGCGTTGCCCAATCGTTCCAAAAGTGGTTTAAAACGATTCTGCTCTAAAATCTGGCCCAGAAAAGTATTATTTAAAAATCTGCAGAGCTACAGTATCCCAGCCGCGTCGGTTTGAATTTTGGGCGTTGGGTCGACTTTGCCAATATTATACTCGATTTCGGGGTTTTCGGGGGCGTTGATTACGAATTTGGCATTCGTTTAGCGCTTAGATAATGCTTGAACGTACCTACGACGAATTTGTATGCTACCGTACCCCAACTGCAGAATTTCGTTTCTGCGAGGAGTCCATAGGAAGTTAGGGTATGTTGGTTCTGGGGTATTCTGGGATGTAGGTCACGAATTCGGCATTAGTTTTCCGATTGGGAGTGCCAGGAGGCCACAACAGCAGAGGAGTCACCGTGCGTAGGAGTTCAAATTTGTGGAGTATACTGCGTCCCCCGGACGACTTGCCTGGTTTAATACTGGAGCTTGTTTTAAGCTGAGGGTAGTTTGTGTCACTTTTCTGTTTGACTCTCAACCTTCTCGCCAAGCAAATGCTGTCCACATCACTGCAATTGAAATAGCACTTCCAGGTGATGCCATTTTTTGTTCTGGTTAGTAACCATTACCACGAATTTTGATTCCCAGTGTCTGTGTCACAGCAATAGTACACTGACGCGGTTGGCGACTGCATCACCGCTATACGCACCTAACCAAACCATGTGTTGTAAGGATCTGATTGACTCTATCCGTCACAATTGGTTTGCAATATACTTCATTAGAATGAGGGCTAACAAGGGTGATAAATTCAATTATCCTGACTACAATCTCATAGTTCTCGTTATTGCTGCATCTGAACGCTGTGCTCAAGAGATAAACTGGCCTTGGGTACTATGCCGAGTAGAGACTTTTGACTGCTGCATGTACCTTTTGCACACCGTTAGATGCCGCTGTCCGTTTGGCATATGTCTGTGTGTGTCCATCTGTCCATGTACGAGCAATGATTGTGATGATATGAGGTGTAGTTGACGTCGCACAGCAAACGTGGTGTAGTAACAAAGATCTTGATGATCCTCTGCATCAAGCTTCCTTACGGTAGTGTGAATATTCAGTTGCCCAACGACATGCCTTCATTCAGCACAATTTCGTCATGTTAATTCGGTTGTTTAAAACGGATGGCTTGCGCCGGCAGCGCCAAACCGTAACATGTTTCATTCAAGCGACGGAACTATAATTACTGCCCGTGGTAAAGAACCTGCTTGAAATGCCGCACTGCAAGGAAGTGTATCACACACCGATCAGTTTTTAATTTGGTCAAATTCGCCTCAGCGCGCAGAGTACGTGCATAGATGTGAGGCGACGTGTTGTGTTGGTGTTTCTTCCCCCCCCCCCCCCACCCCCCTTTCCCCACAATGATTGGGGGGGGGGGGGGGGGGGGGGGGGGGGGGAGTCCATTAATTCCTACATGACATGTTTCGCGATCTCTGCGATTTGACGTCTGCTGTTCTAGTTTATTCCAGCGTTGAACCCTCAAGTACAAGCACGTAAACTTCAGTTTAAACGTTCAGGTGGCCCTGCATACAGTGTTGACTTAAGTAGTCGAGAACCCTGGAGGACCACCCCAACCACCAGTACATCTTTGTGACAACTGATTCATCGACAATACCTATGCGGACTTAAGCACTTCGTCATAAGCAAAAGCGTGAGCGGTCATCATCAGACTAAGTAATGCAGCGTGGTAAATGGCGCACATTATGAGGCATTGAATGCTGATGATGAACGGCAAGGAGCCTGGCGTGCAAGTAATTTTTGCAGCGTCAACTACAGCTATTTCCCAGACTACGCTCGCGTTGGAGTTGGAGTGCTCTACCATAGAGTCTCACGAAGTCACATCATTGGCATAGGCAGGTACACGGTGCAAAATGGTAGGGGTGGTATGGTACCGCCATGCGTCGTTCATCATTCACGCATCGCGCGCTCCATATATCGGTATTGGCCCATAAGAAGAAGGTGTGATGATATGCCTCTCAAGGCTGGCTTGGCAGAGACAATAGGCGCGCGAAGCGGTGGCGCAAAACAATAGGTGAGAAGCGGAAGATGCGCCCCCATCAATCTTGGACTTTGGGGGACCGCGAGAAATGAGCCGTGGGCAATCCCCCGTCGCGTCGCCGTCTTCAATTGTTTTCGCCGAACCACAGGGCGGCGAAAATATGTAGTGCATACGGACCCTCTTGTGCCTGTGGGCTTTTCTTTCTGTGTCTGAAACTCTGAATGTGACGGTGTAGCGGAACGAAATTTAAGATTATATGCAAGGATGTTGTAACTGCCAAATAATTGCACTGCCCAGCCAAAAGTCGTCGTCTCCTTTAGTGCCTTTTATTTCTGAGCTGGCAAACCGCTTCATTTGGACACTTTGTCTTGCACTGTGTTCCTTCGGCGAACAAATTCTGTGGCTGTTTCTGCAGCAGACCATAAACTCAAAGGGATGCACTACTTAATGAATGAAGATCTGATTTTGCTACGATTTCATAGAATCAGCTGAGTCAGTTCGTGCCCTTTTGAGTCGAGTGGCAAACACCCAAAGAAAGCCGTATCAGTGCAGCTTTTAATTGATGTTTGCACAAGTCTATAAGGCTTTGCTTCGCCTGTAGATGATAAAGCCTGCCTTATGTGTGACGCTTGATATGAGCCCTGCTGCAGTATCAGCTAGTGGGCGCTGTTCTATGGCCTGTCCTGCACGCATGACTCCAACTTCAGTTCAAGTAATGTCACAATCTGTGGCTGTGGTGACGTGTACTGTACTGACATTGTAGGTACTTTCTCGAATTTTCGATGCTCTCGCTCTGTGACGAATTTCTTTGAATCGTTCTGTGCGCACGCCCAGTAACTTTTTATACTCCACAAAAAGTGTGGAGTATATAGCGATTGTGCGCGAAACGCAGTAATTTTAACCGGATGGCGTTCGCGCGTGAAGCGGCCGATTTGCAAACGGTCTTTTGCGTTGAGTAGGTCTAGTAAGTGGGCAGGGTGGACACCAAACGGGGTCACGCTCCGGGACCCCGTTGGCGGGAAATTCAAAAATTTAATTTTTCAAAGTACTGAAAAATGCATTAGGCAAGGTAGAACTCGAAAAAGTTGCATATAATGGTATATACTATCTTTTGATATGTTGTAGTGCTCGATAGGGCCGAGGGTGGAAGAAATGAATTGGATCGCTGCGGGACCCATTTTGGCGCCAAATTTGAAAAATTCGCGATTTTTCGACTTTGACGGTTTGCTGTGCGCGATAGGTAGCAGCTAGAGCGGCGAGACCACTCTTGGTGCTCCTTCCCAGATGTCCTCTATCGAATGAGCCATGAACGGAGAAAATCGGGCGAAACACAAAAAACTTTCTTACACTGCGACTTTTTCGACTCCGGGGTCGAAAATTGCAATTTTCGCATTTCGGCGCCTAAAGCGCTCGAATGCGTCGCCGAATCGTTCCAAAAGTGGTTTCAAACGATTCTGCGCTTAAATCTGGCCCAGAAAAGTATTTTTGAACATTTTGCAGAGCTACAGTATCCCTGCCGCGTCGGTTTGAATTTTGGGCGTCGGGTCGACTTTGCCAATATTATGCTCGATTTCGGGGTTTTCGGGGGCGCTGATTACGAATTAGGCATCCGTTTAGTGCTTAGATGATGTTTGAACCTACCTACGACGAATTTGTATTCTACCGTACCCCAAGTGCAGAATTTCAGTTCCCGGAGTCCTTAGGAAGTTAGGGGTGTTGTATGTCGATTCTGGGGTATTCTGCGAGCAATAAGAGAGACGACAGCCGAAAGGAGCGCGTCAGTGCTCTTCCAGGTCGGGGCGCAGCCATGATCATCGAGTCGCTGGAACTGTTCTACCACTTGAGGTGCTTCTGCTGCTCGGTCTGCGGAGTCATCTTGGGCAGTGGGCAGGAGGGCGCCGACGTCCGCGTCAGAAGTCGAAAGCTCCACTGTCAGACCTGCTACAGCAACGACTCAGGTACATTTTCCCATTGGGTTGCTGGTTACAGTAGTCGGTAATCGATTTCGGTTACAGTCGACGCAGAAATTTGTGCTCTTTGCAGCTGGGCTGAAGTACAGCCAAGTGTGAAGGAAAGTCGTCGTTGCCCAACCGCCGTCATGGAAAACGTTTACTCCCATTGCGACAGATAAACTGACTATCATATATTCGTTGTTCTGTGATCCCCATCCATTGCTCACCGTCCTTGTTAGCACTCCGACCCCAAAAGGGGCGGAGTGCTATAGTGGAGCTGCTCCCGATCAAAATTTTTGCCACTCACTTTCGTGCCTCATTTCTCATCCGATTTGGACGGGGTTTTTTTATACTCCACAAAAAAAGTGTGGAGTATATAGCGTTTGTGCGCGAAAGCAGAAAATTACAGTCAACGGCGTTCGCGTGTGAAGCGGCCGATTTCCAAACGGTCTTTTGCGTTGGGTAGGCCTAGTAAGTGGGCAGGGTGGACACCAAACGGGGTCACGCTCCGGTACCCCGTTGGCGGGAAATTCAAAAATTTAAATTTTCAAAGTACTGAAAAATGGGTTACACAAGGTAGAACTCGAGAAAGTTGCATATAATGGTATATACTATCTTTTGATATGTTGTAGCCCTCGATAGTGCCGAGTCGGCAAAAAAAGAATTGGATCGCTGCGGGACCCATTTTGGCGCCAAATTTGAAAAATTCGCGATTTTTCGCTACTTTCCAACTTTGACGGTTTGCTGTGCGCGATAGGTAGCAGCTAGAGCCGCGAGACCGCTTTTGGTGCTCCTTCCCAGATGTCCTCTATCGAATGAGCCATGAACGGAGAAAATCGGTTGAGACACAAAAAAGTTATCTTGGTGGAACTTTTTTGACTCCAGGGTCAAAAATTGCGCTTTTCGCGTTTCAGCGCCTGTAGCGCTCGAATGCGTCGCCGAATCGGTTCAAAAGTGGTTTCAAACGATTCTACGTTAAAATCTGGTCCAGAAAAGTGTTTTTGGCAAATTTGCAGAGCTACAGTAACCCTGCCGCGTCCATTTGAATATTGGGTGTCGGGTCGACTTTCGCGATATTATACTCAATTTCGGGGTTTTCGGGGGCGCTGATTACGAATTTGGCATTCGTTTAGCGTTTAGATGATGTTCGAATATGGCGGCCGAATAGGGTCATAATTGAGATGCGATATGCTAGATGCTATATGCTATATGAGAGAATGAAAAGTTGTCGAACGTTGCGCCAAAATGTCTCGTATGTGTCTCCCATCTATCATATACAATGTCGCATATAGCGTAATCAATGTCTCATATAGCGTAATACATGTCGCATATAGCATAATTGACTCTCATATCTCGCATATCTCTCGTATTTTGACGACAATCTCTCGTAATTACGTGACAAAGTCGCGTAATTATGCGAGATACGCGAGTTTGACACAAAATTGCGAGACATTTTCGACGAAATATGAGAGATATGCGAGATATGCGAGTTTGTTTACGCTATATGATAGATGCTATATGATAGATGATATATGCGAGATTACGGTATGGTCTTGGTCTACGCTTTATTGAAACGTCTCGACCGATGCGATTTTTAAACCGAGAAGGCAGAGACAACAAAGATCCGAGACGGCGGGGAAAATGCAGACAGACGAACCTGGAAAATACACTAATTGTTAATTCGAAGGTAAAATCGTCAAAAGATCTGAAAACTGATTGCGATTTCGTTTCCACGTCGCGGAATACCCTAGAATTGACATTTCAACCGCAAAATCACCATAATTAGACTTTCGTCAAAGTAGGGTTATGGGAGGTCCATACTCGGTCAAACTCGCGAATCTAATTCTGAAAAGCAAAAATAACGCCAGATTCGGAGTCAGCGACCACCACGAAAGTACCGGCTTCGACTCTAACTTTAGTTTCTTACTCAGAAGTAGCAATTCGAATTTTGGACGCGGCCGAGATATGGTAGCCAAAAACATTTCTGAAAATCGGCTCAAAATTCTGAAATTTCACACCTCTGAAATTTTCTTTTGGCCATAACTTCCTCGTGGGACCACCTAGGAGGCTGAGGTTTCTTTTCCCAACTAGATCTTGTCAAGGACTATTACACACCCTGAAATCACCAAAATGATAAATTATTGAAATGATAAAGTATTGCGAAATCTGTGGGGCGCTAACTGTTTTAAATGTACTACAGAATTCGAATTTGTGAATTTCCAAAAAAATTTTCCACTACGCAAAAAAGAGGAAGGTGCGTCCACACCTACTATCCCACACCTACTATCCTACTTTCGCGAAATTTGAGCGCAAAGTGACCACGTAGTTGCCCGGAATTAACAATTAGTGTATTTTCCATGTTCGTCTGTCTGCATTTTCCCCGCCGTCTCGGATCTTTGTTGTCTCTGCCTTCTCGGTTTAAAAATCGCATCGGTCGAGACGTTTCAATAAAGCGTAGACCAAGACCCTACCGTAATCTCGCATATATCATCTATCATACTAGCCGTTCCTTCCTGTTGCAGAAGAATTTCTGTGATCTGAATAGCATGGAATGTAGTCGTCAATGGCCGTAATGTCCTGTTGCATGATCTGTCCTGTTGAAGGTCTACCCGTTGCAAGGTCTGTCCTGTTGTGAGCCAACGGCGCTGGTCGCCTCGCGCGCGCGCCGCAACGTCCGTCCTGTTAATTGTCAAGGTCTGACCTGTTGCAAGATTTGTCCTGTTGAAGGGTCTGTCCTATTGCAGGGTATGTCCTGTTGCAAGGCCTGTCCTGTTGCAAGGTCTGTCCTGTTGCAAGGTCTCTCCTGTTGCAAGATCTGTTCTGTTGCAAGGTCTGTCCTGTTGCAAGATCTGTCCTGTTGCAAGATTTGTCCTGTTGCAAAATCTGTCCTGTTGAAAGATCTGTCCTGTTGCAAGATTTGTCCTGTTGCAAAATCTGTCCTGTTGAAAGATCTGTCCTGTTGAAAGATCTGTCCTGTTGCAAGATGTGTCCTGTTGCAGAAGGTCTGTCCTGTTGTGACCCAACGGTGCTGGTCGCCTCGCGCGACCATCCTCTTGCCACATCTGTCCTGTTGCAAGATCTGTCCTGTTGCAAGATCTGTCCTGTTGCAGGGTCTGTCCTGTTGCAAGATCTGTCCTGTTGCAGGGTCTGTCCTGTTGCAAGATCTGTCCTGTTGCAAGATTTGTCCTGTTGCAAAATCTGTCCTGTTGCAAGGTCTGTCCTGTTGCAAGATCTGTCCTGTTGCAAGATTTGTCCTGTTGCAAAATCTGTCCTGTTGCAAGGTCTGTCCTGTTGCAAGATCTGTCCTGTTGCAAGATTTGTCCTGTTGCAAAATCTGTCCTGTTGCAAGGTCTGTCCTGTTGCAAGATCTGTCCTGTTGCAAGATTTGTTTGCAGCATTTGTCCTGTTGCAGAAAGTCTGTTCTGTTGCAAGCCAACTGCGCTGACTGCCTCGCGAACGCGCCGTACAAAGCGCCGCGCAAAACAAATGGTAGAGAGCCGGCAGATCCAATGCGAGCTAAGGTGAGTGAGCCTGGTTGAGCGGCGCGAAGTTCTTTGGTGGGTTGCCTGCGCGAGCTCTGCCAATGCGCTTTACTGCCCTAAGCGAGCCAGCTTCTCTGCGGGACGCCGCTGGCGTCCTGCTGGCTTCCTGGCGCGTGCGTGCTGAAGCGTCTCGTGGCGAAGTGCTAGCCAGGCAAGCGCGTGCTGAAGCGCCGCGTGGCGAAGTGCTAGGGAGGCAAGCGTACTCAGACGGACAGACAAAACACCTAGCTAGCATAGTAATGTAGATAGCATCTATCATATAGCGTAAACAAACTCGCATATCTCGCATATCTCTCATATTTCGTCGAAAATGTCTCGTAATTTTGTGTCAAACTCGCGTATCTCGCATAATTACGCGACTTTGTCACGTAATTACGAGAGATTGTCATCATAATACGAGAGATATGCGAGATATGAGAGTCAATTATGCTATATGCGACATGTATTACGCATATATATAGCATCTAGCATATCATCTAGCATCTAGCATCTAGCATCTAGCATATAGCATCTAGCATATCGCATCTCAATTATGACCCTATTCGGCCGCCATATTCGAACGTACCTGTGACGAATTTGCATGCTACCGTAACCCAAGTACAGAATTTCGGTTCCCGGAGTTGGTAGGAAGATAGGGGTGTTGTATGTCGATTCTGGGGTATTAAGGGATGTAGATCACGAATTCGGCATTAGTTTTGCGATTGGGAGTGTCAGGAGGCCACAACAGCAGAGGAGTCACCGTGCGTAGGAGCTCAGCTTTGTGGAGTATACTGCGTCCCCCGGACGACTTGCCTGGTTTATTCGATAGCTCTCGAGGGATAGTAGGGGTGCTCGGGCCTTCGTTTTTTTCGCGTGGTGGAAAAATTTTGAGAAAAATTCAAAAATTTGAATTTTTACTCACTGAGAGGGTGTTCAGTAGCCGCTACTTTCTGGAATAATGGGCCGATTGTGATGCCCTTTGGATATGTTGTAGTCCTCGACGAGACGAAGAGGGGACAAAAAATCCCGACCCTCTAGGTCGACGCGTTCTCAGGTTACGGTAGCCGAAAGTGGTTTTTTGACAAAAATTTGCCTTTCAAAAATCCTAGTAAATCAGGGAGTTGTTGGATCGGGCCAGATATCTCAAATCGGCAAGATTAACATGTTCTCCTTCGTTTAAGACCAAAATCGCCAAAATCCACCGAGTAAATCTTGAGTTCTGCTGTCGCAACGGGTCTCCGTCAGGGGTCGAAAATGCCGATTTTTGATTTTCGGCCGTTTTAGTGCTCGATTGCGATGATTTGTGGCCAAATGGACTGCACCACGCGATTCCCCGTTGAAAACTGATCCGGATTCAATTTTAAAAAATATTTTTTCGGCTACCGTACCCGGCCGCGTCCAAAATTCGAATTTCCACCCGGGTGGTCAAAATCAATGTTGGAGTCGATCCCGGTGCTTTCGAGGTCGCTGATGCCGAATCTGGCGTTATTTTGGCGTTTCGGATCAAAATTCGCGAGTTGTTGCCGATTTTCGACCTACCGAAGCCCTACGTTGACGAAACTGAAAGTGTGGTAATTGTGCGGTTGAAGTGTCGATTCTAGGGTATTTCGCAGCGAGGAACGCGAATTCGCTATTGGTTTCTCCAATTTGTGCCGATTTTGCCTTCAAACAGCCACTTTCCTAATGCCGACATTCAATTTTGAATGCAACTTCTACCGTACTCTCCTCAAACTATGTTGTAACTCAAATTTGCGCGCGCATTCAAACTTCACAATTGAAGGAAATGCAGTGCGAAGAGACGGCGTGGTAAAGTGAGCAATTGCGCATGAATTGTCTATTATCCCGTCGAAAATGGCAAGGCGAGTCTGCGATTGGCGCAGCCCCGAATATTAGCTGCCGGCTACTGGTCGTCGAAGCGAAATGGCGCATTTTGAGCTCAATTTGGCCTGGTCTACACGATTTCGGTGGAGTTCTGCTGCGCGCCGGTCCTTGTAGGTGGAGGGAATATCCCTACTCTGAAACTCGCGAGCCGGAAATGTGTGGAGAACCTTTGTGCGGAAATCGACCTTATTTCTCATGATAAGTGAGTGGCGGTCTGCTTTCTCGCTTTCGCTTTCGGAGTGCTTCACTGCAGGGTCTCCTGCACGTTTCCCTTGTTTATATCGTGCAATCTGTGAAACGAATGTAGCAGTAAAGTTTCTGTTTTACTCAAAGCAGCTTGAGAGCTGAAATTGGTCATTGTTGTGTCGAAGGCCAGAGGAGGACAAACACTGTAATTTGTCTTCGCTTAGCCGAAACTATGGCATTGTACATATGTTGTGCTCGCTGACAGACGGCATGCACTTTCATATTTGGCTTTACGAACGATTCCTAGAGGTAGTCCACAAATTTTAAAAGTCCAACTTGACAAACCAAGCTTCAGTTCCAGGCAGCCCAAGAATACGAACAACCGTAAGCAAAAATTTATGCCAAAGCAAGTCCCAAGCCCAACCCAAGCATAATCAGCCAGCCTACCCCTAGGTTCCACCTTAAAATTAAGTCGAATCATCAGCCTAAGTCAGATTCAATACAAAATGTAGCGTCTTTCTTGTATGCATTTTAGTAATACGGCTCCTTTTGGATACCCTTCAGACGTCGTTGTGTTACAGCTGAAGTCGCAAAGACAAGACGGATTGGAAGACGTCTTGAAGAGGGGGGTACGTCAGAGCGACTACTGATTACCTGGGAATCCTGATCCGAGAAGGAGGATAACGACGACGATGGTCCACTGTTTCTGATTCTGGAATTGAACTTCACCGTTGGAAGCTCGCCACTCGATTGATTGCTGCAAGGAAAGGAAAGGACACTACAGAGCCAGCAATGGATCGCTTCACGTGGTACCAGCCTGGGCAGGCGATGAACGAATCGATTCTGATTCAAGCTGGCGGCGTCTGCATCTACGAAGGCGACAAGCGGGCGCGTTGATTGCTAATCGCGATTTGAGCGTGTTTGCTCCCCTTTTGCGGCGCGTTGAGTGCGAAGTTGGCGTTTCAGTCGAAGTTCGAGTGCGGCACGTGCTCGCTGACGTCGCATCGCCTCATATGGGTCGACTCCAAAGATCCCGTGAGTGTTTGCAGGTTGTCGTGCCGCCTGCTACCACCAGAGAATATTACCTGCAGGAATGCCGCCTGAGTCTGCACCACTCGCTGGTGCTGTCGGTGGAGCGCCAGCAGAAGCAGTTCATGCGCAGCGGCAAGGTCATCGTGAATCTCGTGCACGCTCCCTCGCACCTCCAGGGCCAGGGGCCGGTCAGCCAGCGCAGCGACACCTCCTTCATTCGACTCAGCTTCAGACAGGGCGGAGACGAGGACGTCGGTCTTCTTTGCGCGCTCTTTTGTTTCGCCGTCGTCGTCTTCTATGAAAGCGCTCCGAGTTCAGTTTTTCCGCAAGTTCCGCGAGGCGCTGGAAAAGAAGGCCTGGCAGCGGCACACGACCGGCTCCAGCGAGATCAGCATGCCGGTGCGTTGCCGAGAGCAGCGACAAGAAAGGAAGCACCTTACACCTTTGTATTCCCTCCCTTCAGAGGCGCCACCGTGGAGTGGGCGGCGTGGCGGCCATCGAGAAGCGGATGCAGGACAGCCACATGGCGGCGGTGGGCAGCGTCAACGCCGCCTTCGAGGACCTCTCCAAGCTGATCAACTCGGTAACACAATCAGCGTCTTCCCTGTTGTAGCACCTGAGGGTTGGCGAATGGATAGAATGAGATGTGGCGTGAGCCTAACCCAACTGCCTTGCATCTGATCGACGCAGTGCCGTCTGGCCAGTCGCGCCCGCTGTTCCAAGCCGTTCCACCATAATTCAGGCGAAGGACATGGTCGCCCTCTCCCAGAGCATCAACGAGAAGCTGCAGTCGAAGCAGGCGAACATCAGCGACGACGAGGTTCTCCATTCATAGTTTCGATTGTGGGGGGGGGGGGGGTTACACCCCCCCTACATAACGGCCAACAAGAACGAAATTCTTGTTAATTCCCCCCCCCCCCCCCTAGCCGAGATTCCTGCTACCCCCCCCCCTAAAAAACAGGAAATTTCCCAAAAATCGACCTAAAATTGGCAAAAAATTTCGCCTGCGGCGCTATTTTTGATCAATTTTTTGTCATTTTGTTACAATTTTCTTCAAAATTGAGTAAAAATATGCGTTTTTGGCGACTTTATGGCAGTTTTTAGGCTTTTTTGGCTATTTTTT
>JASAMZ010000268.1:0-19532 GCA_030248115.1 Linhomoeus sp. GSCO2_2 | reverse complement strand
AAAGGTAGGCGTTACGTCAACAGAATAGGTATGATGGGAAAGCGCTGCGGCCGACGCAGCTTTCCGGCTGATGTATGTACAGTATGAGAAAACGTTCATTATTACTCTGAAAAAGTTTGACGCATAACATTTGCATCGATGAGCGCGGCGAGTATATATGTTTTATAGTGACTACCCGACTTCGGGAAGAACAATAAATAAACTAAATTAAATAAAATTAAATTAATTAAACTAATTAAATTAAATTAATTATGCTGATTAAACTAATTAAACTAAATTAAGTTAAATTTAATTAAATTAAATTAAATTAAATTAAATTAAATTAAATTCAATCAAATCAAATCAAATTGAATTGAATTGAATTAAATCAAATTTAATTTAATTTAATTAAGTTAAACTAAATTAAATTAAATAAATTAAAGTAAATTGAATTGAATTAAATTAAATTACACTAAATTAAGTTAAATGAAATGAAATTAAATTAAATTAAATTAAATTAAAGTAAATTAAATATAAATTAAGGTAAATTAAATATATATCAATTTGAATTGAATTAAATTAAAATTGAATGGAATTGAATCAAATAAATATTAAATTGAGTTTTTTAAAACTTAACCTAAACTAAACTAAATGAAATAAAATTAATCTTAAGATTTTTTAAAGTTGAGAGAAATTTCTCGAGAAAATAACTTTTCTGTCGTTGTTGTTCTGCTGCACAAGTGACGGAGAGTGGCAGAAGTTCTGGTGTTGTGATTTGTTATGTTTCTGTCGGGAAAAGCGTCGCCTGTTGACAAGCGGAGAGGTCGTTCTGTGTAGTACGCTGAGGAAATCAGCAGCAATCCACTCTCCTGCACAAAGCTAAAGTCTGTCCAAAAAAAACTGAGACTGGAAGTTTTTTGCGCATTTCTGTGTTTGAGTAGGACGTACCGGACCAGGTTTGGTACCAATCGATAGGTCTCGACGAGCTCTATTGGGTCATGCGTATTTCGACTTAATTACGCAACACGCGCGGAAACGGGACGCCACAGTAAAAAATCGACTTTTTTCCTGACTACAGATTTTTTTCGTTCCACCAGCATTTTGTAGAACAATACGTCCCTACTAAACCCTGTAAGTATAAAAGTCCAGAAATCAGCCGTTCAAAAGTTATAGCGATTCTCCCGACCCCTATTTATTCGATTTACTAACATTTTTTCGGAAGGCCCCGAAATTAGGGGACATTTGGCGATTATTCGCGGCTCCTAAGGCCGATCTGGCTGAAATTTATAGGGTGTGTGGAGAACCCATGGAAGCAACTTTTGGCCAAGCAACGCCTGCTTCGCCTGCTGGAATCGCCTGCGGCGCTTGTTTTTCGGCGAAAATCGACAAATTTTAAATTTGATTGAGATTGACTTGAGACTCTGCAGCTTTGGGAGCCTTGCTTAGGTGCGCTGCGTATACATTAAGTGGGCCCACATACCTGCCAAGTTTGGCCTCGCTGCGCCTCAAGAACAAAAAATTACGAGCGAAAAACTTTGCGACGTTTCGATCACAAAATCAGTTTTTGTCGTCCCCATGTTTACAGGCCCATTGCTCGAGAACGGCAAGCGGCATTCAGTTGGTTTATGCACCGTTGGATTCGCCGTTTGATTCTCTATCGTGGTGTTGTACGTTTGGTCATTTGTAGGATTTCCCTGGAAAGCGCCTAGCGCTTCTGTGATTTGGGGCTACAGAAGTTACCGGCAACTTTGACATTACGCTGCAGTCAAACGTGACGTTGTTCGAAGATGGTGTAGTAGAATAAAGTATTTGTCTTTGCGCCCTCTGTCTCTCCACCAAATTTCAGCTGAATCGGTCGCAAACTGTTTTTGACGAGACAGCGAAATACAGGGTGGCCCAACGAAAACTGACCGACTTTGTTGGCTTATATCTCTTGCGTGCGCCGGCCGATTTGGCTCAAATTTTCAACGAATGTAGTACATAAACCTACTTAAAGATGTGCCTAGTTACAACAGTTTTGCTTCCCCAACGAGTGAGATTGAACGAGCAACACAACGATCAGCCACTTTTTAGGTGGCCGCCGCTCAGTGTGATACGTAAATGAATCAGGATTTCTCCTAAGCTCGCAGCAATTGTTGAACATTTTATTTTCTATGGTATGTCAAAATTTTAGCTGGCTGGATTGAGTTTGACAAAAGATACAGTCGTTTTCGTTGAAGACGCCGCGGCATTTGTGGAGCAATGGACCAACTTTGGCACCGTGTAACTAAGGCTAGAAAGGTCGTAGCGGCATGAGACAAACACTAGGATACTCGGGATGACCTACTTTGTGACATATTCAAAGCGCGGGAAAATCAAAAACTTTTAAAAAATCGCGTTAAATTCAGCGTCGATTGTCTGGGGAAGCGTCTCGTTAATCTTGTCACATCATTGCACTACTTGCAAAGTTGAAAATTTGCACATCTTTAAGTTAGTTTATGTACTACATTCGTTGCAAATTTGAGCCAGATCGGCCAAAGCACGCAAGAGATATAAGCCAACGAAGTTGGTCACTTTTCGATGGGCCACCCTGTATTGTACATCAATTTGTAGAAAACAGTTTGCAACCGATTGAGCTGAAATTTGGTGGAGAGACAGAGGGCGAAAAGACAAATACTTTATTCTACTACACCATCTTCGAACAACGTCACGTTTGACTGCAGCGTAATGTCAAAGTTGCTGGTAACTTCTGTAGCCCCAAATCACAGAAGCGCTAAGCGCTTTCCAGGGAAATCCTACAAATGACCAAACGTACAACACCACGATAGAGAGCCCATGTGCCCTAACAGAGTTGGTGATTCCTTCTTCTTTTGTGCCTCAGCACTGTGCTTGCCTATGCTAAGCGCGCCCACATCTATGACCAATCTTGCCTAGTAGCTATCGTACGAAAGTTGTGCACAGAAGTTTCGAACTGAAATTCGGATCGTTGCAATATGTTCGGGTGCAAATTGTATCATCTTCTACCGCTTGTTGGGCTGTGTTTCGTGGGCCATACATGGTCTAGAAGTGTGCCAGACTTCTTCACCTGTTTCGATAACGAGGCCGAATGTGAGTTGTGAAATTGGTTGTCGCCGAATCAGATTCCTTGCAGAGGTACCTACCGTAAATCCTCCAATAAGCGCCCTGGGCGCTTATTTTTTCAACCTGCCTCTAGGGGGGCGCTTATTCGAGGGGGGGGGGGCGCTTATTAACTCGACCCCTCAGGAGTGCCAAAATTTCACCAAAATTCTCCGTTGTTGACACATTTTTGCGCACATCTGCATAGATTTCAGACTGAAACTGTATAGCTTTTGATCAGAATACCTGCAATTAGTAGTAGTGCTGTCATATGTAGGTAGCCAAAACTTGTGGTAGGATAGGAATAGTCACAGAGCACGTATGGTAGTGCTAGTGCTGCTGGTACTAACAAAAGGTGGGCGCTTATTGGAGGGGGGGGGCGCTTATTTTTTCAACCTCCCTCTATAGGGGGGGGGGGGCGCTTATTGGAGGGGGGGGGCGCTTATTTGAGGGGGGGGACGCTTATTGGAATATTTACGGTAAGATACCAGTTTGGTAAGTTGATGCCTAGCATTGTCATCGATGATTGTCACCAACGAACCGTTGAAGTTACTTCAGGCGCTTACTTCTGCGACAGACATCAGCGTAGCTGTACATGGGAGTCGAAAAGTTTCGACATCAACCGATGCCAAACAAACCACATTTCGCACGACGGATCAGAGAATATTTTCGTTTGCGGCCCGGACAAGTAAGACAATTGTATTAAATCTGCTGGTGACGACAACAACAACAACAACAACAACAACAACAACAACAACAACAACAACAACAACAACAACAACAACAACAACAACAACAACAACAACAACAACAACAACAACAACAACAACAACAACAACAACAACAACAACAACAACAACAACAACAACAACAACAACAACAACAACAACAACAACAACAACAACAACAACAACAACAACAACAACAACAACAACAACAACAACAACAACAACAACAACAACAACAACAACAACAACAACAACAACAACAACAACAACAACAACAACAACAACAACAACAACAACAACAACAACAACAACAACAACAACAACAACAACAACAACAACAACAACAACAACAACAACAACAACAACAACAACAACAACAACAACAACAACAACAACAACAACAACAACAACAACAACAACAACAACAACAACAACAACAACAACAACAACAACAACAACAACAACAACAACAACAACAACAACAACAACAACAACAACAACAACAACAACAACAACAACAACAACAACAACAACAACAACAACAACAACAACAACAACAACAACAACAACAACAACAACAACAACAACAACAACAACAACAACAACAACAACAACAACAACAACAACAACAACAACAACGACGACGACGACGACGACATGGCACCAATGTTCCAGAGCAGTTGTTGAACGAATGGAGTACCTTTTCTACATATTAGCGGCTTTCGTCATTATGGCAGTTGTGTTCTGTTTCACGTATTGTTTCCTCTACTACTTCGACTGTTTTGGCGGTGGAAGCGCACCAGCTCGAAGCGTGTCGTTTCCGACCAAACTAAAGCCGTTGCGGGCGTTTGACATGAAGAAGAAAGCGAAAACAGTCAACTTCAAAGAAGAATTTGTTTAAATTTAAGTATTCGTCGCTACAGTGGCACTCATTGTTGTTTTCGTGCCTTTCTGTTGACCCTCAATGCGTTCCTACCATGCTTTCTCCAGTCAGTATGGTTGCCTTGCTAGTGCTACTGCGTTTCAGATGACTGAAATTGGTGCAGTTTCGTTGATACAAACCCCTCCGTGTTTCTCTGACCCGCGTTGACAGAAACTCACAATGACCAAGCGAAACTTGGACAAGTGATGGAATATTCACGCGGCTGATTCGGTGGGAGTTTCTTTCATTGCGTACTTTCACTGCCGTTTCGAGTTCGCCGGACAACCGAAAGGCAAACCACTTGTGCTACCGACAGACAATATTCTCGCGAAAATGAGTTGGGCAAAGACTTTTCTGCTCCTGATCACTGCAGGCTCAGGAATAAGCGGCTATCACAGGTGTCATCGGGAGAGAAAGAGCATTCGAGCCGAGCTGCGGAGATTGTCTACCACACTCCAGCACATAAGGAACGACGTACGTATATACGCGGTGAAAGGCGTAATGCAAACTGGATGATCGACAGTTTCAGGCTCTATAGGTAGCGTAACCCCTTCGAAGCCGCCCCGTACCTCAATGTACATGGGTGGCCGATACCAAGATTAGCCCGTATCGCAACGTAATTTTGGTATGCCAAGCAGTTGATACCAAGATTAAGAAAAAACAACAATATTCTTGGTATGTCACCGAAAAAACGTTGAGATACCAAGTTTGAGCCGCACGTAACCCGACGGGCCCTGTGGTATCGCAAGTGCTGTGTAATTTTGGTATCGTAACTTTTCGGTTTGATACCGAAATAAGCTTGGTGTGCTATGTAGTTGTGATATCAAGAAGGCTGTGTTCACAAGTGCTGAGCGCCCGTTTTTGTGATACCAACATTGGCGAATATTTACAGCTGTGCGGCGACACAAAGAACTTGGTATCGCAAGTCCAATCACTCGTCTTGTCTCGTGTGGAACCTTTCCATGCAGTCCCTGTGCAGGAAGACCCCGCAGATGCAGCAGAAGTAGGACACACGCGCGTGGGAGTGGAAGTAGCACCCCCGTCTGTAGATGGCATGCTGTCTGTGCCAGTGGCCCAGAGAGAGGTCATACCTCACCTCCTCCAGCTCCTCAGCGTCAAGGGCGGGAGGCTCCTGACAGAATAAAGACAACAAGTATTGGCCAACTTTGCAGTAGACATATATTTGTGAAGCACCTGAGTCTCCAGCAGAAGCATTGGCGGCATTGGCAATTGGTGGCGCAAGTCCGCATCTGATTTCTCAGTGTAGACCAACCGGATTTGCTCAGCTAGAGCCTGCTTAACATCCACATTGGCCGATTTTGGGTGGAAGTGGTGGTATATGCGAAAGGCGGCCACCATTGTCGATTGGAAGAGGAATTGATAGGCCGCTCCCATCGTCCACCGAAAAGACTTCATGTGTTGGTAGTTGGTCTTTCTCTGCTGATCCCTTCAAATAACTTGGCAAATTATGCAATAAGATGAATAGTAAATACGGAAGGAAATGAGATTATTTACAGATAGTCCACTCCTCCCATCGTGGGGTCGAAGAAAAAATAGATGGGTGGTCTGTAGACATCTAAAATCTTCCAATTACCCTTCGAGCCAATTTTGCGTTTGGCAGTGCACTTGTCGGCAGGCTTAAAAGTGTACGAATCGACGTTTGGAATGGAATCCAAAATGCTGACAATTTGATTGTCACAGTACGTCGTCACAGCCATGCGTCCTAAAATGAATCAGTTAAGAAGGGGCATTAGGTTACATGAAATTGGCACATAGTGTTGACACCATTTGAAGCTGTTCTAGTGAGGCAGTGACTGCGGGGAAGATTCTTAGCGAGGGCTCCTCCCTTCATGATTTCGTGGGGCAGTTTGGACCGTTTGTGGGCCATCTGCGTCCCACACCAAAACACCCCGTAGTTTAGGAAACTGTAGACTAGCTGACTTCCAGTGTAATGCCTATCGGTTGTAACCTGCCAAAATAGATTAGGTCTGTAAACAATGATGTGTTGTGGATAAGAATGAGGTTCTACTGTGTGATTTTCGTTGAGGTAGTTGGCCCCTTTGTCCTCCAAATTGTGACCAGTCAGAAGGGCAAGGCAGACGGCGAATATGCGACCTCTGGCCTCGTCATAGGGCAATGGATCATTGCTGGCAATGATGGCATTGTAAAGGTAGCCGTCCGGCTCGCAAATGCAGTCGATTTTGAGGCCTTCGGGATCAGGTTTACGCTTGACTACTTGCGTATGGGCACATCTGCCCTGAATTAAATAAAATAAAATAAACTAAAACAATAATTGAATTAAATGAATGGGAAGGAAAGTGAATTGACCAACTGAGAATTTAGCCATTCCCTCATCGAGAGAAAAACTGCGACCGGGCCTTCTAGCCTTTTGCAATCCAAGCATGGCAGCGGTCCACACTGACTGCACTTTGTATAGGGAGTTGTAGTGGATGGAGGACTTGTTTGACCACTGCTTTTGAGCGCACTCTTTGGGATCGTAGAGTGTGAAGGCCCTAGAAGGCCATGGAGTGTGAAGTCAGTGAAACAAATGCTGACTAGGCTACAGACACAAAGGTGACACCTGTACATCCTTTGGAATTGATTTCTGCCAAATTTGAGAGACTTTATGAATGGGTCTCCTCCATTCGTGAGAAAATAGTCGACTAGGCGGTTTCTACTGACCACACCCAGCCTCGCCAGGCATGCATGGAACACCATAATATCGGAAAATGACAGGTCCTGCCATTCTGCACCATAAATTTGTAGACCCTTGGTGTTAGTGTACTTCCAGCATAATTCGATGGCATCTTTGAAGATGAATAGCCAAATATCTAGAAGAGACCAATCCTCTGTTATCTCAGGATTGGGCCCAGGGGGACCATTCTCCTCTTTTGGTGTGAACACCAAGTCGTCGCGCTTCAATTTGGGAGGGATATTGCCCCACACACCATCAAATAGCGGGAATCTCGTGTCGGCGTCATTGTCACGAAATTTGTTGCCGACTTTCCACTTTCTCTGAATGTGTAAACACAGAAGTTAGAAGGTGGCACATGTGGCAGACCAATGAAGTTGGTATCGTGAGTTTGCGAAACCACACACTTGGTATTGCGAGGCTGAGAGTTCATTCAGTTGGTATCATAACACAGAAAGTTGGTATCGCAAGTGTCAAGTTTGGTATCGCAAGTCCAACCGCTTTCCACCTGTTCTTACCCGATAGCCCGTGAGAGGCTGCCCCCCCCCCCCCCCACTCCTCGGGTTCTGCGCCGTTGTCGACGTCGTCTGGTCTGGCCTCTTCTACAGGCTCATCAAGGACTGTGTCTGCCAGGTCTGAAGCCGCGATGTCGGCCTCTGCAGCAGCTGCCCAGTCCGCATCAGAAGCTGCAGCTGAGGTGGAAGGCTGCTGGCGATCCATCTGCATGTGCAACTAGCAATGTGCAGCACGCATTAGCAGGCAATGACCACGAGGGAATAACAGGGGCAATGGATCATGCCCTCCACCAAATGTTCAAAGAATACTCAACACGAGTAGGCACTTTATTCAGAGCACACAAATGCGAAACAAAATGCGGCAAATTTCACTCGAATTTCTACTCTGAGCTATTCCGAATCGTCGTCAAAGGAGACGGCGGGTGGCGGAGCACTGTTGTGATCCTCTTCCTCTTGCTCTTGCCGGTTGTGGCTCGCCGTGGGGGCTTCGTCTTCGTCGCCCTCCCCCCCCCCCCCAACAGTCTCTCTATTTCGTCATCCTCATTGCTCTACAATGAGAGAACTACGTGGCACACCCAGATTAACGGACAACAACACACTGAGTATTGACTGGCCTTGCGTCTGCCTCTGGCTTGACTCTGGCCAGGCACTAGGCAGGGCGAACTTGCTCTTAGTGAACAGAGGCGACGGCGGCTTGCCTTGGACGCTCCACTTCGTGGCAGCATTGTCAGCGTGCCAAACGATGGTACTCTCAATCTGCTGGAATGTCAATTGAACAATGCTAATTGAATGTATAGTTACGCTACAATTTATAGATGGGAAAGTGACTGACAGCGTCAGAGTTGCCCCTCTGGTGGGAAGCCACACGGATTCGGCAGGACTCCAAGTGGTCCTGCATGGTGCGGTAGGGTTTCCAGAGGGTGCACCAACGGCAATTGAACTGAAAAGCACTCCAGTATAATTGATGCCACACAGGCAGTACACTTGTTTCTACATGTACCAGGAGGAGTCGATTTTTGGCAGCCTCTTTGTGGCGTGCCACCTTGTCTTGGAATGCCTCTCTGGTCGTTCGTGCCATGTAGGCTGTAATGTTGCTTTGGGCCTTAGCCGCAGCGAGTCTCTGGGGGTCGCTGTCTGACTCTCCGTCGTCTTTGTCACCTGCACAGAATGACATGTGTTGTGCAATGCTCATGAAACTACATTGCAATAGTTGATCGACTTTGAAAAGCCACTGGGGGAGGCTCTTCCTCTCCCTCTCCTCTGCCTTCTTCCCCTTCGTCCTCGTCGCTCAAGGAGACAGGGGGAGGCTGTTGCTCGTCATCCTGCGAGTCTTGACTCGTCGCCAATGATTCCAGGTCGTCGAATGTGACGGAAGGAGGGACAGCTTCGTCGTCGTCGTCGAGTTGTGGGTTGTGAAGGGCCGGCATGTTATCTGGAGATGAGCGACTACACTGAGGAAGGAAGTGAGCATCAACTACAACTGAAACTCAATACCCTGCGCTAGGTAGTTCGCTTTGTCGGAGTCGCTGCAGTTTAGCGAATCGACACTCGGCTCGACCCATGGCTCTCCACAGAAACACACGGCTGGAAGGGCGCTTCCGTGGGCGGACCCTCCGCCTTTCATGCGGAAACCGCCGTGCCTTTTCGCGGTGCCTTTCGTGGGCGCCGTCGTTGTGGGCTTCTTCTTGGCTGAGATGGTCAGCCTGCGGCCGTGAGAGCTAATGACCTGATTCAGCTTGTCGATTATTTTTCGGTGGACATCGATGAGGTCTCCTTCACTGTAGGCTCTGCCGTCTGCGTGCTTCCAGTCCTTCATCTCAAGGTACAAGGACAGGGTTTCGAAGATGAAGGAACTGCCTCTGTCCATGTTGGCGTAGAAGAGGTCCAGACTGGCCACCAGCTTCTTGCCCAGTTGCTTCCCTTCGAAACAGTATGGGACGAGCTGGTACCCTCTCCACCAACCCTTGAATGTGTCCCGGCACATGCTGAGCATCACGAAACAGTATGGGACGAGCTGGTACCCTCTCCACCAACCCTTGAATGTGTCCCGGCACATGCTGAGCATCACGAACTGAGCAGTTTGGCCTCTCCCCCACAAGCAGTGTGCCTTTTCGACCAGGAACAACCTTCCCGAATGGAATTTCGTATTGCTTTTCAAGGTCGAGCCCATATTCCTCACGCATTTCTTCCCACTGGGATATTTGTGTAGCCAAAAAGGCACTTGTGAGGGGTCCCTGTCAAATGGATTTGTGAGCTTTGCAAGTTCTACACTGTACAGTGGACACGTCACATTTTATTACCGTGACTGGCTGATTGGAGGCGTGCTGCTCCATCCAGTCATTGGGCTGGCTGCCGCCGGCGCTCCCAGCAGAACCACTGCTACGTGGGGGCGGAGCAACGCTGATGGCCTGCAAGAGAAGTCCATGTAACATAGTGTACCTAAACTAAATAAAAAAATCACACAGCGTTGTGACCTTCACAGATTGTCTCAGCTGGGCATTTTCTGCCTCCAGGGAAGAATTGCGCTGCACCAACCGCTCAACGTGCTCGGCCAGATTCTTGCACGTCTCCAGCATTTCCTGCGCTGTGGTGTTGTAGTGTTGCACCTGTGCCAGACAGTCATCTGCCGTCCCCGTGGTTTTCTTCTGTGTCTCCATGATCTGCTCTATGGCCGATTTCAGCCGCTTGTTCTCCTCTACCAGCAGCTGTTGGCGCGTCATGAGATCTTTCATCTGCAGCTCGCGAGTCGTGACCATCGTGTCAGTCTTTTTGACAAACGACGTCAGCTCTCCACTCAAGTTGTCGAGTTTCCCGCACGTCGCCTTCATAGAGTTGTTGAGAGGGGTCATCACTGCGCCGGCCAAGGTGTCAGCGGACTCTCGCGAATACGACTGCTGGTTCGTCCTACAAAGGGCCATTTTCACTCTATGGTAACACCACAATAGTGAAAGGAATCGACTTCGGTCCCCCCACTTGAACTGCTCAGATGTCATGATGACGACGACCTGCCCTCCCTTCCGGAGGAAGTGTTTCTGATCTTTGGTCATTTTGTCCTCCGGCTTGTTTCCAATGATGGATCGGACGATTTCGCTGTGCACCTGGTCGGCTGGGACGATGTCTCCCGTGATGTTTATGACTACCTCTCCAGTCTCCTCGTGAATTGTGCCACTGACGGCATCACTGCCTTGCTGAACCTCCGCTGGAGCACTGAAACAACTGACTGCCTAGAATCAGAGAAGCCTAGAAGACTAGAATTCTCAACTAACATTATCGGCGTCGGAGCTGTGTGGACACCAAAGCTTAGGAGCTCGTGGGTGAGGCACTGCTCGACTTCTCCCGTTTCGTCAGAGATGAAGTAGACATGCAAATTCTTTTCATTCTGCCGTTCCAGTATTCCACCACGACCGTCCCTCGTTTTCACTGCCTCTCCACCCTTGCTGTTGCTGACCTTCCTCAAGAAGGTCTGCATTTGAAAGAGCCTCCGGTCATCAGGCACATCGTCAAACCCTCGGCCACTCTCCAGCTCACAGAAAGACCAGTGGTACAGCTGAATTGACACAACCCTGCCATCACCTACAACCCTACTCTCACAAATGAGTATCTACTCTTACTGTGGGGTCTGCCTTTTTTCGCCCGGCCTCAGCCGGGCGAACCCCTACGAGAGCTTATCATTCGTTCGTGCGTGCGTGCGTGCGTCCGTTACGCTCTCAGATCTCGGCGTTGGAAAGTCGTAGGAAGGAGATCTTGGGCTCTACGGAAAGCTCTCGACTCACTGGTAATGTTGCTAAGAGACTTCGAAATTCAAAAGTTTGAATTGCGCGCGCTACAGTAACCCGAAGGTTCAAACTGAAAACGGCTCTAACTCGCTCGTCTTACGTCGTAGAGCGGCGCGCGATAGGTCAACTAAAAGGTCTCGACGTGCGCTTTCGTTTGGCATTAAAAGTTTTCTTAATTACGCAAACACGCAACACGAAAAGCGACATTATCGCGTTTTTAACGCAAAAATCGCTCTAACTCGCTCAGCGTGCGTCGTACGGAGACGATCTTGGATTGGTTGGATAGCCCTCGACTCACTGATCATTTGTTCTTCTATTGGTTGAAACTCAAAAGTTTGAATTTCGGGAGCTACAGTAACCCAAAGGTTCAAAACGCAAAACTTATCTAACTCTCTCGTCTTCCGTCATAGAGAGACGATCTTGAGTTCGTTGAATAGGTTTCGGCGCACTGATAATTCCGTTAAGAGAAGTCGAAATTCAAAAGTTTGAATTGCGCGCGCTACAGTAACATGAAGGTCCAAAACGCAAAACGGCTCTAACACGCTCGTCTTACGTCGTAGAGCGGCGTGCTATAGGTCAACTGAAAGGTCTCGACGTGCTCTTTCACTTGGCGTGAAAATTTTGTTAATTACGCAAACACGCACCACGAAAAGCGACATTCTCGCGCTTTTAGCGTAGAAATCGCTCTAACTCGCTCAGCCTGCGTCGTATAGAGACGATCTGAGTTGCTGGATAGCTCTTGACTCACTGATCAGTTGTTCTTCTATTGGTCGAAACTCAAAAGTTTGAATATCGCGAGCTACAGTAGTCAGTAACCCAAAAGTTCAAAACGCAAAACTTCTCTAACTCGCTCGTCTTACGTTGTAGAGCGGCATTCGTTCGACCGTTTGAAAGCTTACGTTGAGGCAGTTGTTGAACGGTCATTCCTAAAGAAATACTTTTGTTTTTTTAAACCCTTGTCTTACGAACAACTTTGTCTGCTAAAAAACTAATCCCGGGCGATCCCAATGTTGCCTTGCAACAACTGCTCAGAAATGCGTGTGTCTTGCTCAAAAAATTAATCCCGGGCAATCCCAATGTTGCCCTGCAAGAACCGCTCAGAAAGCAGCGTGTCAGAAGTAGCGCATGAATAGTGGACTCCGGGCGGGCGCGCGTCATATCGGAAAGGCTTCGAAATACTTTACAAAAGTATCCACTCTTTTACTCTTCCACTTTAAAATACTCACAAACCACTCTGTATTAATAAAACAACTCAACTTTTTTAAAACAGCTTGTTGTCGTACAAGACGTGAAACCAGGCCTGCCCTTCACCGTCCACTATGACCTCCTCCAATTTCCCAAAATAGGTATCCGAATTATCCTCTACGGCCATTCGTATGGAAGGCGTCGAATTGACGCTCCAACTGAGTGCCCGAAACCTTCCCTGCTCGTCGTAGTAACTGTTTCTCCGCATATCTTCGAAGTGCTGCTAGTATACAATCGTTATAAACACTGTGCAATGACACATCCCTACCCGAATTGGCCCAACCTCGATGATTTTTTTCCGTCGTCTGCTAACTTCCTGTTGCACCTGCCCCACCGAGTTGTCAAAGTCGCGCGGCATCGTGTTGGCGACAGCAAAAGAAGTCGGATACACAAATCGCCTCTTGCAGACTGTGGTGTCAGTCCCCTTGACGTACTGCAAATGCCAATGCTGTTTCCCACGTATATGCGCATTGCTGGGTTCTGATACCAACTCTGAATGTTGTCAACATGGGTTGCCAGGTTGTGATACCAACTGTGAGTGCTATCAACACACACCTTTGGGTTGTGATATCAACGTTAGTGACTTTCAAAAAACTCATACCAACTTTTCGTTTTCTGATACCAACCTTACTTTCGTCTATCTCTTCGGATACCAACAATACTTCAGCCTATCTCACCACTTCAAATTTCCTCGATTTGGTGTTGCGTGACACGCTGATGCCGCATGTTCGGGGTACTTCGTTCATGGATAGGTATGCTCCACCCTCTTCACTGGTCAGCACCGCCAGTTTTTGAAAGGAGGTTCTCGTGTGCTGCTGAAAAGCATGTGTATCCCCCTGTTTTGCAACCAAATAAAACTTCCACAACAACTGAAACTAACTTCTCCAAAAGTACTGCTCGCCGCAGCGCGACGCCTCTTGGATGCTCCTCCGTCGCTCCCTAGGCTTTGGCCGGAACCGTATCGAATCAGAGGAGTTCTCTTCCTCTTGCCCAGCTGCAATTGTTTATTTGAAACTCACTGTTCCTTTTCGTCCTAGAAGGACAACATTCTGACCTCTCCCATTTCCGGTCGACTCTCTGTCGCAGCTGCGTCCTCCTGCGCCACTGCGACTCTCCATGAAGTCTAAATTCTCAAAATTCTCAACAAAATTCCATTCCCAATTCTGATTTTGTTCGCTTTGTTGTCACACTTGCTAGACGAGCAGTATAACACAGCAGCACGTTATAAATACCAGGTTTTTACGAAGCGGATTACATTTTTTTACACCTGCCTTTTTCTTCCATTAATGCCTTGCTCACAAATGCCAAAAACATACTCCTGACTTCCTTCTCTTAGACAGTGTCTCAGACACGACAATCTTCAGCTGTTCTTCTTCGTTTCAAAGACGACATCTCTGACTTCTCTACTGCGTAACAAGATGCGATACCAACTTTCTGATGCGAATTGTATTTCTTACATCGACGACTTACGATACCAACCTTGCGACCTATTTCCTCACCTTGAACCTTCCGATACCAACTTAGTCTGTCACGCAACCTGGGCCGGTCACCGACTTGCGATACCAACAGTGCACCCCACTTAACATACCAAAGCACTTCCGATATTCCTACATCTTGGTATCTCATCTTTTTGGTCCGTCGGTATCACATCTTCCTTGTAATCTTGGTATCTCATCTGAAACGAGTTGCGATACTCCCAAAGTTGGTCTCACACCCATTTTTTTTTTTGATACCAACATTAAACCGGCGGTCACCGCCGGTGACCGCCAGTTTTAAGCTTGGTATCTTAAGTCCAAACCAGTTCCGATACCAACAACAATGGGGGCGGCTTCGAAAGGGGTAGAACACGTTGGGATTCAGACCAACTAGTCACTTCGAAACATACGTGCACACCAAACTTGGTGAAGCTTGCTTGTACCGTACTACCTAACGTTATGGTGTTACAACAAACACTTTTAGCTTCTCGGCGCAAAACGCGCCTGTGGTGACAGGGACAGACTGACGGAGGAACTTGACAATTTGAAGCTCGATGTCCGCAAGGAATTTGACAAATTGAACCTTGGCCTGCGAAAGATGGCCACTAACGCTAACGGTGGACGAGTGGAAGCCGTGGTGAAGCTTGTGTCGTCGTCGTCGTCGTCGTCGTCGTCGTCGTCGTCGTCGTCGTCGCTTTCTCACCACTTTCCAGTACTTTTTTAGAACCAGCTAATTGGGCAGCTGGCGCTTCAACTATTAGACGGCGCTTGTAAGGGCAACCCTACACCTTGTTCGGAGATAGAATCCCATGAAGACTGCAAGCGTCAACACATGTGCATCGTGCGAGCTAGCGGACGATGCTGGGGAAGTCATCTGTACAGGAAATGTTCAATACTTGATCGAGACCCCATCGGGTGCACTGAAACACTGGGCTGTCACTGGGAAGCAAGGAAGCGAAAGGCGACCAAATCTCCACCTGTGAAATGTGTAAAATTGGCGAGTTTTTGCAAGATGAAAATGTGTGCCGTTTTGCATGTTTAGTGTGTCCGCGTTTGGATGTTGCGCGCTCCGAGAACGGAATATTGCCAACACTGCATCTTAATTCTAACTATCGCCGCGCTGGCAGCGAGGTCATCGTCGAGTGCGGAACATGGGTGATATTTACAGCTGTAGAAATGTATAAATAGTGAAATATAACTGAAAAAAGTATACAATTGCAGCAAAAGCGACAAGTGGTACATGACGCAGGCTCTAACTGGACGAGTGAAGCCAATTACGTGGAAGCGAGGTGCGAGTCTGGCGGCGAATGGCACTCAGAAGAAGGAGACCACATAATAATCGGAAAGCTGTCATGCAAACACACAGGTATCGCAACAGCTTACGTAGGCACATATGTACGATCAAGTCAGGTGGTAAGATTATGCTGTAGGTACCTTCCACTCGAAAACAAATATACCGTAAATACTCTAATAAGCCCCCGGGGGCTTATTTTTTCAACCCCCCCCCCCCCCCCTCTAAGGGGGGGGGGGGGGGGGCACTATTGGAGGGGGGGGGGGGGCTTATTCGACGGGGGGGGGCTTATTGGAGTATTTACGGTATATTCCGACGTATTGCCTGGTGACAGAATCTGCCATGACAGACAGGTTCACAAGCAGAGTGACCGTGAGGCATTCTGAGTTCCTTCCCACGATATTCAGATGCGCCAGTCGATTCGTCTACACCAACCACCGCCGCCACAAGGACACGCCGTCCACACAACGACCTGCGGCGCAGTCTGCATTTCCAATCGAACTCTAGCGAGCTGAAGCTTCAGTGCGACTGCAGCAGCCACCCCAAGCGACGACGACCTTCCGAGCGCACAGACGAAGTGGCACGACGATTCACCTGTCGCTGCCTTGCCTATCGGGCGGTTAGCGTCGGTGGAAGCAAGAGCGCAACTGTCACAACAGCGACTACTACACATTTTGCCACCACAGGCACTACAAATGACAGTACAAATACCGCAAACGACATTAAAAGTGTCACAAACGACACAACAAATACCACAAACAACACTACAAGCACCACAAACGACACCACAAATACTACAAACGACACTACAAGTACTACAAACGACACTACAAATACTACAAACGACACTACAATAACCACAATCAACACTACAAGTACTACAAACGACACTACAAATACTACAATCGACACTACAAATAGTACGGACGGCACTACAATTACCACAATCAACACTACAAGTACTACAAACGACACTACAATTACCACAATCAACACTACAATTACCACAATCAACACTACAAGTACTACAAACGACACTACAAATACTACAAACGACACTACAAGTACCACAAACGACACCACTAACACGACTAGTAATACTACAACAACAACCGCAGCCACTGATACAACTGTAACTATTGGAACAACCGCAAACAATACGGTTGTTTCAACAGCCGTTGCCAATGATGACACATCGACGTTGGCCGACACGTCGTAGTGGCAGTTCCTTGTCCTAATCAGCTCTGGTCGACCACAGTCTTGGGCAGTAAGTTAACGTATGTAGGCCTAAACCTATGTTGATAAGCCTAAACCAAGTATGTATGTACTTACAGGTATTTTGCCCTATGAATTAGTTGCCTAAGCAAGTGGCAGTCATCTACTGACGAGGTTGCGCTGGCACTTCGTAGCTGAGTCTAGATCTGGCGACCGAAACTCAGCTAACGCTTGTCGTCTGTGACACAGCCTGCTAACAGAGCTACTGTTGGGTACTTTGTTTGTGAGACTGATTCGTGTCACGTATACTATGGTATGCTAGTAAGCGCGCAGAGCTCTCGTAGTATGTCGCCGGGCTAAGGCCGGCCGAAGGAACTGCCATCACTACCACAAGTATCACAGAAGTTTCAGAAGGCATAGTCAATACAACCGAAGAAGAAACCTCGGAACGTACCCAATACATTGAGCACTCAGAAGGTGTTAACCCTTGTGAAACGATCGCTCCTGCGTTGGTCTTACTCGGTTTGCCGCTTCTGTCCTTGCTTGTCCACAAAGCGATCTGACCGCACCTTTGCGCAGTGATCCAATGTGCCTCCGTTTCAATCGAAGCCACATAATGGTCGTCCAGTTCGAAAACCTTGTGACGATCTTCCGCCACGAACATACGTGTAACCGGGGGGGGGGGGGGGGTATGGGGGGGGGGGGGGTATGGGGGGGGGGGAGGTAAGCCCCCCCCCCTCCCTAGCCGAAAGTGTACCCCCCCTCCCTAGCCGAAAGTGTACCCCCCCCCCCCATACCCCCCCCCCCCCCAGGTACCCCCCTCCCGCCTTCCCCAAAAGACCCCCCCCCCTAGAATTTAAAAAATTTTCGCCTGCGGCGCTTAAAAACGGCAAAAATTTCGCCTGCGGCGATTGAAAATGGCAAAATTTTCGCCTGCGGCGCTATATTTTGGACGTTTTTGACCAAAATTAAGCGATTTTTAGCACTTTTTGGCCTATTTTTGCAAAACTGTCTTATTTTTTGGTACTTTTTTGGCAAAATTTTTAGGTCATTTGACCCCCCCCCCCCCGCCAGGGGCCGCAGGCCCGTTTGCCCTCAGAATGGGCGCGAGTGTGAGTTACCTGCGGGAATGGGGCCATGGCCCGACCGCCAAACACGTTGGGTGGCCGACAAAGGACTTCGCATCCTTCCATGGACTGACGAGGGAGGAAATCGCGTGAGTGGAGTGAACGACGATAAGCATACGCAGTTCCGTTTGGTTGAAGCGCCATTCTCTTCAAATCCCTTCAGCATCGACTACAGTATGCCACTCTTGTGCATTATGAGCTCATGTCTGCTCAACGCCTCGACACAACAGCCTCCCACCAAGAATCTCAGCGCGCACCTGGCGGCCATCGGAGCGTGCCTTGGGCCCTGGCCTCAATGGAAGTGGAGAAGCGACAGTCTGACGCAGCGCCACCTGTCAGAGATCGCCGGCGACCAGTGGCGTCGCTTCTGGCTGCGGGAGCTGCTGCCGGCAAAGAGGGCGAAGTATTGCGCAGCGGCGATGCGCCATTGTCCCATGTTCGACGTGGAGCTGCTTCTGGCGGCTAGGAGATTGACCGCCGCCAGCTTGAAGCGCTATCGTGCGCTCGCCTTTCGACAGAAGGTCGCGCTCTACTGGCGGGACAGCTGGGTGACGACTCCTGTCGGAGTCGTGGGCGGTCTTGCCTCCCTTCTGTTGATCTATGGCGCCTTCAAGGGGGATGGGGAACCGGCGGGCGCCGTGAGAGACCTCCACTATCTGGAGGTGGCCACGGACCTGCTCGGCTCCCTGGCCAGTCTCATACACTCCAGCTTTCTCTCCTTGAACTTGGCAGCGTGGACAAGGAATTGCCCATTGAAGACGCACTTCTCACCGCAGGATACAGTAAACTTCTTCCTGACACACCCACTGTTGACTGCGAACCAGCTGACTGTGCTCCTGCTGGCCAAGGAGAGGGCGGCCACCCTGGAGATCAACTACAACACTCTGGCCATTAAACACCCCTACCTCTTGTCTGCCTTGGCTTTCTCCATCGCTTTTGGCTTCTACGTCCTTTTGGCCATTCCTGGCTTTCACATGGGCAACGTGGAACTATGGCGTCAGACGAGCTATCCTTCCTTCATCGCCTATGGTGGACACAGCCTCCTCTTCTTCTGTCTGTTTGCCGCCCAACTGCACTATGTAATCCGGTTTCGTCGCAAATATGTAAGCTGGGCTGCGCCACCAACCTCATATGGACTTGACCAGGTGTGCCGCATCGAGTCAAAACATGCGATGCACCGTGTTGCAGGGTGTCATACTATACTATAATAATTCCAGTATTATAGTACAGTATAGTACAGTATAACCATACTATACTATACTACAAATCGTTTTGGTATTCCAGTACTATACTATACTATACTGGAATTCGCAATTTTTTACTCATACTATACTACTATACTAGAATTCAAACCATACTGGAATGGTATTACAGTATAGATTTTATCGATTTCTGCAGCGAATTTCGGCGGAGTGCTGCTGTATTCTGACAGAATTGTTCAAGTTTTTAGTGAAATTGCATGAAATATTTG
>JASAMZ010000267.1:5000-10621 GCA_030248115.1 Linhomoeus sp. GSCO2_2 | reverse complement strand
TCCACTTTAAAACACTCACAAACCACTCTGTATTAATAAAACAACTCAACTTTTTTAAAACAGCTTGTTACCAGTGTTCCCTCTGTGTTCAGAACAGTCGGAAGCGAATGAGAGGGAAGAATAATCTCTGCTCTTGTCTTCATCGATGCTACATATGTACCTACTTCTCCCCACCCCCTCTCTCTAGCCACCAAAGAAAGGCAATAGGTATGCTTGGATGCGCTGTGGCACAGCAACAAATCTTGAATCCTCCGTCCCACGCGGAAAGTTGGAGGCGTGTTTTGGAATAGGAAATGATCTGGAATTCTTAATGATGCACTCGCGAACGAGTCTTTGCCAAACGGTAGCTGTGGTGCTGAATAATTTGTTACCTATGTCGGATTCTATCAGTGCGACATTTGCAGTTTGCTTAAAGAAATCCTTGACATTCCATCAGACGCACCCCACGAACGTTTCAGGCGATTGACAAATCTACTTGGAACGACAACGGCACAGACGAGCCTTCCGAATTTGTACTCAGTCGATATGTTGCAGCCCACAATCTGGTCCGATCCGTTTGCTGTACACTCCTCAACGTTGGCCTAAACACTGTCCTCCTTACGCTGTTCGTTGCCCTCGCTTATGCGAATTCTGCTACAAGCACCGCAGGCGAATAATTTTGGCCGATTTTGGCCTCCCGAACAAAATATTTTTTCTGCTGGGGGAGTATGGGGGCGGTTTGACAGAGTGTGGGAGGGACGGGCCCACTCCCCCCCCCCCCCCCCCCAAGATCCGCTACTGCTGTCTGTAACCATGCTACGCAGTATTTATCCTCAGGCAAAGAGCTACAGTAGTTACACCGAGATCGTGTCAACGTTTTAGTCAATGAGGCGCAAATTACAGTATCCCTGGTCCCATTCAGCCACGCATCGCTTGTCGTTTCCAGGTTGCGACCTTGGGATCGTTTTCTCGACTGACGTGAATAAATCCCCCGTAGATGAGGCAGACCTGAAATGGGCAGTGGATTTTTACCACGGGAAATCTGCCTTGCATATTCGGCTGATTCAATACCTCCATCTCAGCGTTGTAGCTGAAAACCCAGCAGTTGGCTTCCTGCCGGCAAAGTTCCCCACATCTTAGAGCGCTGGACACTTTGTCAATGGTGATCAGTGGCGTAGACGTAACCTTATTGTCTTGACTGACAAGCACGAACCGACCGGGATTCTCTTCCGGAATTGTTTCTCAAAGTATATATCTCTGTGTCCTACTGGCAGCACCCAGGAGAGAAATGTGCTCTATAATGCAGATGGCCTATTTACCTTGGTTCAGTACGACGTCACAGCTCGCTCCAGTCCAGCCATCGTCACACGCACAGGTGTAGCTGTTGGTTCCTTTGTCAGTGCAGACTCCATTGACACATGGATTTGGGCTACAGTCGTCCACATCTGAAGTGAGCACCATTCCAGTGAAGCTTCCATCTGTGCCATAGTCACAAACCTTGGTCACAGCCCGCTCCAGTCCAGCCATCGTCACACGCACAGGTGTAGCTGTTGGTTCCTTTGTCAGTGCAGACTCCATTGACACATGGATTTGGGCTACAGTCGTCCACATCTGAAGTGAGCATCATTAAAGGGAAGCTTCCATCTGTGCCATAGTCAGAAACCTTGGTCACAGCCCGCTCCAGTCCAGCCATCGTCACACGCACAGGTGTAGCTGTTGGTTCCTTTGTCAGTGCAGACTCCATTGACACATGGATTTGGGCTACAGTCGTCCACATCTGAAGTGAGCACCATTCCAGTGAAGCTTCCATCTGTGCCATAGTCACAAACCTTGGTCACAGCCCGCTCCAGTCCAGCCATCGTCACACGCACAGGTGTAGCTGTTGGTTCCTTTGTCAGTACAGACTCCATTGACACATGGATTTGGGCTGCAGTCATCGACATCTGAAGCGAGCACCATTCCAGTGAAGCTGCCATCTGTGCCATAGTCGCAAACCTTGGTCACAGCCCGCTCCAGTCCAGCCATCGTCACACGCACAGGTGTAGCTGTTGGTTCCTTTGTCGGTGCAGACTCCATTGACACATGGATTTGGGCTACAGTCATCAACATCTGAATCGAGCACCATTCCAGTGGAGCTTCCATCTGTGCCATAGTCACAAACCTTGGTCACAGCCCGCTCCAGTCCAGCCATCGTCACACGCACAGGTGTAGCTGTTGGTTCCTTTGTCAGTGCAGACCCCATTGACACATGGATTTGGGCTACAGTCATCAATATCTGAATCGAGCACCATTCCAGTGAAGCTTCCATCTGTGCCATAGTCACAAACCTTGGTCACAGCCCGTTCCAGTCCAGCCATCGTCACACGCACAGGTGTAGCTGTTGGTTCCTTTGTCAGTGCAGACTCCATTGACACATGGATTTGGGTTACAGTCATCAACATCTGAATCGAGCACCATTCCAGTGAAGCTTCCTACTGTGCCATAGTCACAGACCTTGGTCGCAGTTCGCTCCATCCCATCCAGCGTTGCAGGTGCAGATGTAGCTGTTGTCTCCTTGGATGCAGGCTCCATTGGCGCAGGGATTTGGACTGCAGTGGTCCAGGGCTACAGCCGAATCGAAACTGTGGAAGACTGTCGTTCACTTAGCAATGCGTGTGGACCAATTGCCATTTGCCAGTGTGCTTCTGCACAGTTGTCTAAGTAATCAGAAGGGCATTGACTATAGCGGGCTATGGGAACAGCTGATGAACCTGGTACACATGCTCCATAACCCTTTGTGAACGATTGGACAGATGTGCCCAAAGCGGAGTGGAACGAACTCCTGCGGTTGCCGGATGTTCCAGGTTACCAGTACAATTGTAGTTACAAGTTCAACAAGCTCCGGTATTAAAAACTTGAGTTTGTATTCTGACTGACATTGCAAAGAGTTGCGTTCTTTCTGCAGAGAGTGCGAGAGCTCATCGCCCGCATACTCCGCTTCATGAGCCCCCGCTTCGCAAGAGGGTATTGCATAGCAATATTGATTTCGCCCGCGATTTGGCTTTTAGAGCAAGAACTTTTGTCACTTTTTCAAAAGCGTTGCTTGAAAGAGGGATCTCTTTCAAGCAACGCTTTTAAAAAAGTGACAAAAGGTTGTGAAAGTTTTGGCAAACACTTGACAGAGCACAAAAGAGCACACTACGAGCAATCAAACCGTGTCGCACTTCTGCATGTTGCAAAGAGCAATCTTAGTGTTGAAATTTCGAGAATGGCGTTTTCTGCGGTGCGTGCTTGCGTTATTAAAAAATGTATTGCTGCCGCATGAAAGAGCACGCCGAGAGCTTTTACCTGACGTGTCGATTGCGGCTCTACGACGCAAGACGAGCGAGTTAGAGCAGCTTTGTGCTTTTGCACTTTTGAGTTACTGTAACTCGCGAAATTCAAACTTTTGCGTCTCGACCAATGGGAGAACGAATGATCATTGAGTCGAGAGCTATCCAATAAGGTCGAGATCGTCTCTCTACGACGCAAGTTGAGTGAGTTAGAGCGAGCTAAGCGTCAAAATCCCGAGAATGGCGTTTTCCGCGGTGCGCGTTTGCGTAATTGAGCAAACTTGTGTAGCCGCATGAAAGAACACGTCGAGCGCTTTCACCTGGCGTGTCGATTGCCACTCTACGACGTAAGACGAGCGAGTTAGAGCCGTTTTGTGCTTTTGCACCTTCGAGTTACTGTAACTCGCGAAATTCAAACTTTTGAGTTTCGACCAATGGGAGAACAAATGATCAGTGAGTCGGGAGCTATCCAAAAAGCTCGAGATCGTCTCTCTAGGATGCAAGTTGAGCGCGTTAGAGCGATTTTTGCGTCAAAATGCTGAGAATTGCGTTTTTCGCGGTGCGTGTTTGCGTAATTGAAAAACTTTTGCAGACGCATGAAAGAACACGTCGAGAGCTTTCACCTGACGTGTCGATTGCCGCTCTACGACGTAACACGAGCGAGTTAGAGCCGTTTTGCGTTTTGACTTTCGGGTTACTGTAGCGCGCGCAATTCAAACTTTTGAATTTCGAAACCTCTTAGCTGAATGATCAGTGAATCGAGACCTATCCGTAGAGCCCAAGATCTCTGCGCTACGACTTTCCAACGCCGAGATCTGAAAGCGTGACGCACGGACGCACGGACGCACGGACGCACGCACGCACGCACGCCGAGCTCTCCTATGGTGTCGCCCGCCTGAGGGCGGGCGAAAAAATGCAAAGTTCAAGTTCAAAGGTTTTCTTCTGGACAAAACGACACAGCACATTGTACCGTAATCCAATCGCGGAGCGAATGGGGCCGGCCAGGAGAACGCAACCTCTGGCAAAGGCAAAGGGTGCGAACACAATTATAGCACCACTGAACCGATTAAACCAAATTTGGAATATAATCTGTTTGCGTCAAAGCCTTTTAGCGTGACAAATTTCAACCAATTTCGTTTCGTGATCCTGAGAGACTCTAGGTAGCCTGAGATGCCCCCGTAACCTTGAGTTACGGTAACCCCCTTAACATTTCGTGTATAAAAGGACATTGGTTTAGAAACTGGCCATCGCCAAGCGGACCTCGTTCGCTGTAGAGCCACTCGCAACCGAAACCATCGGGCGTAGTCTGCATCGCTCTGGTCGACATCTTGCAGGCGCCGTCGCCGCTTCTCCAGGCGAAGTAGGCGCATCCCGGCAGCCGCATCCCCTCCTGACACCAGCCGCGACAGACCTCGATGAGTTCGGCGCTCTCTATTAGCTCGTGGCCCGACAGCGATCCCGCATGACAGACAGCCTTGGTCCAGCCGCTCTCTACACATGAACACTCCAGGAGATTGTTTCATTGCCATGCAGTTCGGTTGCCCAGCCGCACTGTGCTGATTTTCATTATCATCGCGCCGTTGTCATTCTATCCATGCGTAGTCGAGGCGTGTCACTGAAGCTATGCTATAGTATAAGTTGCGCTCACCCGTCGGCACTGCAGTCCTTTGCACGAGGATCTTGGTCCGTTCTGGGTAGTGTCCCGTGCCAAGAATCGTGCCCTCGCTGTAGAGGAGGCAATCGTCCATTTCTGGACGAAAGCCGGCCCCCGCGCAGTTGACGTTCCGTTCGCATTCTATCCTGCAGTCCTCCAGCTCCACACTTGTGTACTGAAGCTACTAGGTGATTAAGTCACAGGCGATTGCCGTCTTCTTCAGCCCATTGCCGTCTTGACGGCAATCGCCTGTGTGACTTATAGGCACTTGACTTCTGATCACGCACCGAAGCGATTGGTCCGGCCCGGAGTTCGATGCTTTTCTCGAGGTCCCATAGGTCGTCTGAAAGTGACTGCAACAATGGATCAGTTAGCCGTCAAACATCTTGTTGCTTTGGCCACGAAACGTTCAGTTTTGCACTTCAAAAAATGTGAGGAGTACATATTATGTTGTAGCGGTTGTGCGAGAAAGCAGCTAGCCTGGTTGGAAACATCTAGTGAATGTCCTCAGTTGTCATGGTTCGTCAAAGTCATTTATTGCGTCGGGTCGCACACCTGACGCCCGCACGACCGCCAAGCACACAAACCCCGCGACGACACACGCGGGTGCTGGCATTATCGGTATTGTTGCTCGCAAGTTATGGCATAATGGGGGTCACGCTTTCTCTACGGGGAAG
>JASAMZ010000265.1:0-15121 GCA_030248115.1 Linhomoeus sp. GSCO2_2 | reverse complement strand
GGAACAGACACGAACTGAACGAAGTAATAATGATATACGTATTGCTCGGTTACAGTAGTAGATTCTAGAGTGTGCGTGAGTCGGTAGGACAGATTACTACTACTTACACTACTACAGTTTCTACTTACTACAGTAGTCATAGACTTCCCTACTGAGTCTGCTTTCGTCGAAGCTGTCACGAATATCGGTTACAGTTTCCTACCCACCCTGTACTAAAACAAAATTAAAAGATTTGGTACGCGAATTGTTCCAAAACAAGTACTGTATTTTCCAGTGTTTCACGGTGCCGAATTCGTTCTGTGGCGAGGTCTACTGACGCGGCTGGCGGCTACTGTATACGAGAATAGAGACGGCTGGATTTGCGCCTGCGCCAGATTTGGCGATGTGATTTTTATGTTAGTGGAAGTTTTGAATTGCCGCTATATAAGTATAGGAATTTAGAGATATTAATTTGCAGGTACGAATTTGATACTGAGGAGAAACTGAAGCGGATGGCGAGTATGACGCAGAGGGAACTGAGAATGACCTATTGGGGACACAAATTCGAGGAATACATGGTGCTCGAGGAAAAGACTCAGGTCCGTGAGAAATATGGTCTTGTGTTTAATAAGAAAAGTCACCAGCAAGTTGCAACTGATTTTTGCACCGTATTCGACATTTGCGACTCCAAAAATACAATCAAATGTTTCAAGGAGGCTCCTACAGTATCTCAAGGGGCGGCAAAGAACGGCGACCAGTTCGGCACTCTGGTCAAAGGTCGGCTGGGCCAGCACAAGCTCTTCTATGGCGCCGAGGTCGGTGCGTGTTGCGTGTTTTCGGTTTTGAAAGCTTTCTGAAAATTGGGCGTGTTACATGTCGATTCGAGCTTTTGTAGGGCGGGGATTACGATTTCGGAATTGGTTATACCATCTGATTAGTCTAGAACTTGCACTGTATGGGTTGCATCGCAACGCAGGCAGTCTACCCTGGTTTTACATGTGCCCACTTACACCACATTTGTTGTCGCGAATATCGGCTGTGGTTGTACTGTAAATGGATGAATACCACACGATTGGAGCCCATATTTGTCCTGTGTTGCTCTGCAGACAAAGCACACAATTCAGACAATTGAGCGGAGGAATTTTTGTTCAGATAGACGCCATAATGGAATCTCCAAACGGATCAACGGAATACGTCGAGTTGAAGACCAATCGTCGCATAGACAACGCGCATCAGAATAGAAACTTCCACAAGTTCAAGGCGGTCAAATGGTGGCTTCAAAGCTTCTTGATCGGAATCAATAAGATCGCCTGCGGCTACAGGGACGACAACGGCTTTGTCAAACAGGTGTGTGAGAAGAGTGAGAGTCGCACTGATTCCCTCCCTCCCTCCCTCCCTCCCTCCCTCCCTCCTTCCCTCCCTCCCTCCCTCCCTCCCTCCCTCCCTCCCTCCCTCCCTCCCTCCCTCCCTCCCTCCCTCCTTCCCTTCCCCCTCCCTCCCTCCCTCCCTCCCTCCCTCCCTCCCTCCCTCCCTCCCTCCCTCCCTCCCTCCCTCCCTCCCTCCCTCCCTCCCTCCCTCCCTCCCTCCCTCCCTCCCTCCCTCCCTCCCTCCCTCCCTCCCTCCCTCCCTCCCTCCCTCCCTCCCTCCCTCCCTCCCTCCCTCCCTCCCTCCCTCCCTCCCTCCCTCCCTCCCTCCCTCCCTCCCTCCCTCCCTCCCTCCCTCCCCCTCCCTCCCTCCCTTCCCACCCATCTCTACGGCCATCTATTGCTAATTTCAGGTCAAGTGGGTCCCCGTCTCCCATCTGGAGAAGTCCTCTCGCGAATTTTGGTCGGGCAGCGTCTGCTTCAACTTTCTGGACAACCTTCTGAGCTATGTGAAAGCCACACTGACCCAAAACGACCCCCACAGAATCTATCTGATGGAGTGGCAGCCGGGTCAGGGTTCCATTGTGTTGAAACGAGTGGCTGACAGTGAACGGGAGAAGTATGGCATCATTCCAGAGTGGTTTGTGGACTTATTCAATGGTCAACAGAGCAACTGGCAAGGACAAGAAGCGGCGGGAGCCATTTAATTGTGATTTTGGTGGTATGGTCGATGCGATTGCTACCGTGACGCTCAGAATGTGAATGGCATTACTATATGTACCATCTTTCTTGACAGATAAGTAATGTGTGCGCCCGCCCATCTGGCATACCCATAAGTATCACAAGTGTGTGCCTAAATGATAAAATAACATGAATCATGATCAATATCACAGCTCTACAGCTTCACAGCAATAGAGAGTCCAGAAGCAATACCGCCCACGACTGTGACAACGATAGCCCAGAACAGTATACAAAGATTGCGCCGACCTCTGACTTCACCGAAGTAGAACACTCCCCAGGCAGCTCCCACAACTCCTGGCAACTGAAACAAAGAATATTAAAAAGATGTAGCAAAGCAAACACCCTGTATTAGCCACCCAATATACGTCCTCGAGTCGACAAAGAGTACGTGCAGGAGCCCCTGCATAGAAGCACTCCGAACTGCTGGTCTACCGTCCACGCCTACTAGCCGTCAAGAGCGATCAGTTAAGAAAACTGCGTCCAAATCGGTGCGCAATATGTTTTCGGTGCCTCCACCATAACAGTCCGCCCTTCTAGGGTAACTCCTCACCCTGGTGACAATGGGGTAAGTGACGGCCTGTGAGAGGTTCTCGTTGGCCACGAACCATGAGGCCATAGCCACAGCCCACATGCCGCCAGACAGCATGGCTGGAAGGATCACTTGAGGGTTGACATGGGGCCTATTCTGCAGATAGGCACTGTAGACCACGAAGTAGACGGTGCAGGACAGGAAGATGCCGCAGAAGTGCGAGAACACGTAGGGGAGACCTGCGCGATGAATGAAGGATTGTCAAGGTTGGATTCGCCGGGGATTAAGTGAACTCACCCGCCTTGGGCGCCCCCTCGAAGTTGTCCTGCATGTAGACCACTGGGGCGAACATGAGACCGTATCCGAGTCCAGCGAAGAGAGACAGGGTCACACCCCTGAAGGGTGGAATGTAAACTAGGTGCTTCCTCATGGAAACTCCAATTCAAACACAAGTATCCAGTATAATCCCACCAGAAGTGGCGCTGTCTTTTGCTCAATTGTGGCATGAGATTAGCGTTGTCATGGCCCGTGAGCTGTTCACTTGTGGAGTCCTCAGGGGTCGCATCTTCACTGGACGAAGATTGCTCCCTTACTAGTGCGTCGGTGTCAGCCGTCGCGTCAGATGACTCAGACAAGCTTTGGGGCTGTTCTTCCTCCTCTGCAGAAACCTGCATTCGACGTCATAGTAGCGTTCCCATAAGCGGGATACTGTTGCGACACTGTGAGCTACACACGGGGGAACCTGCGGGTCGGTATGCCTTCGCCCAGTCGTCCCCTCGCTTTCGACGAAGGCGAACATGAAACCCCTGAAGTGAGTGGTACACGTCTACTGGCTGGGAACCCGCACCGTATGCATTTCCACACGCCAAACTTCCCACCCAATTAGCGAAATGATCAAGCCGGTATAGTTGAGCAGATCGCTTTCTGGCACTTGGGGCTTCGTACCGAACCAGCCAAATCTGGAAGAATTAGGTGTGTCAATGCAATAGATCAGTTTGCACACTCACGTCAGTATTTACCGTCCACTGGCCCATCCGATGACGCAGTTGCTGACGTTCCAGATGAGCAGACCCATACTCATGCCGATCATGTTGACTATGGGCACGGCCGTCACATTCGCTGAACACAAACGGGTCGAGAGCATTCCGTAGTGCGCACTTCTATCTACCTACACTTCACATTCAATCACTCTTCTCTGCCTTGAGTAAGGGGTGCTGTACTTCGCAAAAGGCATCATCGAACCTTGTCACACAGCAGCGCTGACACACAATGTTCATACGCACCGGTGGACCAGAGGGCTCCTCCCAGCATGGCCAAAGGGTAGAAAGTGGGGAAGTGCGTCAGGCCGTTGACGACCAAGCCGGCGCACAGAATGGCCGTTCCGAAGATGAACTGCACGAATAGGCCTGCAGAGGTGGGGTGAGGGTCAGTCATTGGATGAGTATCTTGTCACTGTTATCTGCTTACCGCCTCGTATAAGTCTACCTACCGTCTCCCATGTCATAGTGCTTGAGCGGCACAAGGTACGTGCCGAAGAATACAGAGGTGACGGCGCAAGCGATGAAGCCGTCTAGCAGGCCTGCCATCGGTAGCGACGACCAGTGATGGCACCAACTGAAGTCTCTGACTGATGTCACCCCAGCGCTGGACTTGAAGTCGGAGTTCAGTGTTCAGGTTGGAATTTGGTGCAGCGCACAACACGCTACGGTGCGAACAAACGGCTTCAATACTGTACAATACAATTGCCGCACACTCACTACCGTAATCCAGACTAGCCCTTGGCCTCTTCGCGAGACCCGACCAATCAAAACTGCAAAATCATGAGCGAATGTGAGACAGCGATAGCAAAGTTCAATGAGTAGATAACGTAATGAGAACTACAGAATTGCTTGCTGAATTGCTTGATCGCCAGAACAACTGACGACGACAGAAGATGCCGGAGGATTATTTTATTGTCCTGTCTTGGTTCCGGTTCGCTAAGAATGAGTTAGGGTTGCTCGCAGTCGTTGACTTGACATAGGCATCTTCTGGACATATTTGTTCGAAAGACTGTCGCCCATTGTTATCCACACGCTCAAACTCAAAGTACATGTATCACCCGAGGCCGAGCGAGACGCGCTTACAACTTCACAGCAATAGAGAGCCCAGAGGCTATACCACCGACGAGTGTGACAACGATAGCGCAGAACAACAGGCAAAGATTGCGTCGGCCTCTCACTTCGCCGAAATAGAACACTCCCCAGGCTGCACCGACGATTCCCGGCAACTGAAAACTGGCATCGATTTTACGTTGACGTACGGATAATTTCATTGTCGTTTTCATACCCTGGTGACAATGGGGTAAGTGACGGCCTGTGAGAGGTTCTCATTGGCCACGAACCAAGATGACATGGCCACAGCCCACATGACCCCTGACAGCATGGCTGGAAGGATCACTCGAGGGTTGACGTGGGGCCGATTCTGCAGATAGACACTGTAGACCACGAAGTAGACGGTGCAGGCCAGAAAGATGCCGCAGAAGTGCGAGAACACGTAGGGAAGGCCTGAAGGATTGCGTCAACATTGGAGTCGCCTGGGATTGTGTTTCTTGCTGGAGATTGGTAGAAGGAGCCCACCTTCTTTGGGCGCCCCCTCGAAGTTGTCCTGCATGTAGACCACTGGAGTGAACATGAGGCCGTATCCCAGACCAGCGAACAGCGACAGGGTGACACCCCTAAGTACAAAGGCTCTGTGCAACGTTTTACAAGAACTTTGCAGAATTTATGACGATTTACCCACCAGAAGTGACGTTGTCCTGTGCTCAACTGAGGCATGAGGCCTACACTGCTCTGGCCGGCAGTGTGGTCATTTGGTGTGTTGTTCTCTGACTTCAAATCAGTCTCATGATTCATCGCTGCACCTGCAGCTGCAGCAGTCGGTTGCTCCACCAGCGTCTCACCTTCTGCCATTGCGCTGGCTGACTCGATTGAAGGCAGTTCTGTCGTCCTTCTTTCGGGTCCAAGCTCCTCCTCATTTGAGACTTGCCGCTGAAGGGTAACCATACTGTAATTACGGCTTGGAGAGGCAACGGGGAGCTTGTGTCACATCGCATGGCCCGTTCAAGGCATCGTGACATACTGTGGAGTGTGGATGATATTTGTACCTACTTGTCGGTCTTGTTCAGTACGTCGCCGACCGGTTGTCCCCTCGCTTTTGACGAAGGCGAACATGAAGCCTCTGGAATCAGTGGTGTTATGCTAGATGAAGAAAATGACAGATTCAGCCATGCATAATGTATTGGCGTGAAAGAGTAGTGTACCCAACAACTGAAATGATTAGGCCAGTGTAGTTGAGGACGTCGCTCTCTGGCACCTGAGGTTTCATGCCGAACCAACCAAATCTAAAATTTGTCGAATATGGTATGCTGCGTTCATGTACAGTTACAAAGGTACACACGGAGACTCTCAGTAACAAAGTGCCGCTGCGCACCGTCCACTGGCCCATCCTATGACGCAGTTGCTGACGTTCCAGATGAGCAGACCCATACTCATACCGATCATGTTGACTATGGGGACGGCCGTCACATTCGCTGAACGACAACTGTATGATCACTGAATGGCAAGTACTGTATGCAGTTCTGCACTCTCGTCTCACAGCAGACGCGCACCGGTGGACCAAATGGCTCCTCCCAGCATGGCCAAAGGGTAGAAAGTGGGGAAGTTCGTCAGGCCGTTGACGACCATCCCTGAGCAGAGAATTGCCGTCCCGAAGATGAATTGCACGAACAGGCCTGGAATGAAGGACCGAATAGCAAGAACCATTGTCGTCACAGCCTGTTGCCTCGCTAGACGAGTACATTCTGTGGACTACTTCAAGTGTCGCTGCATACATATGCTACACAACCGTACACCCAGGCAAGGCGATACGGGATACATCCTCACGATGACTACAGACAAGGAATACCGGGTGGGCCAGAGAAACCCCGCGTACTTTAAATTGGAATAACTTCCGCTATACAGCGAATTTTTCGACGCGGTTTGTTGCATACGGTAGACAAAACTTCGGCGTTTTTTATGCTACGGTATGATCCCGTTTCCCCATTTCTAGCGAAAGTGGCATCTTTTTATAGTTTAACTGTGATTTTGGCGGTTCTGCCCATCTTGTTTGTCAAATTCTTCAATAGTGGCTGCAGATTTTAGGACGTGCTGCGACCTCATCTGATAGGTAATAAGAAGGGCTTTCAGATGGTACTAAAGCGGAATTCTTATCTCTTCAGGTTAGCTAGCTACAAGGCGTCAAACTTTGAGAAATCCTTTCCTTGCTCTCCGGTGCCCATTCTGCATCGATTTCCTGCGGAATGGCTTGCCCGCCGTACTTTGATGCTTTGCAACTAGCTAACCTGAAGTGATAAGAACTCCGATTTAGTACCATCTGAGAGCCCGTCTAATTACCTATCAGATGAAGTCGCGGCGCCTCAAAATTTGCAGTCACTCTTAAAAAATTTGACAAACAAGATGGGCAGAACAGTCAAAATCACAAGAAGATGCCACTTTCGCTAGAAGTGAGGAAACGGGCTCATACCGTAACACAGAAAACGCCGAAGTTTTGCCTACCGTATGCAACAAACCGCGTCGAAAAATTCACTGTATACCATAAGTTATTCAAATTTAAAGTACGCGGGGTTTCTCTGGCCCACCCTGTACTTAGGGTAAGGAGCCGCTTGTGGTTGTGATTATTTGCTGTATGTAATTACCGCTTGCCTACCGTCTCCCATGTCATAGTGCTTGAGTGGCACAAGGTAGGTTCCGAAGAATACAGAGGTGATGGCGCAAGCGATGAACCCAGCCAACAGACCTGCCATTGCTGTTGAACAGTAAAATAGTAACTGAAGTCTTGAAGGCGGACTGGAGTGCAGAGAGCTGGGCTGCAAAGTTCGTGCATACAAAGGGTGCACACTTCATGTGAACACGCGCACGCAACTCAAAGAATCATCGTTACGCAAGGGAGTATTACAAACACTCGTTTAGTCATAGGGTGTAACCTAACGCTCCTTTCCTACTTAACCTTTCCACTGGTTCAAAATGCGCTTAGCTCCTTCCTACGGAATTGCTGTTAGTAGGGGCCGAAAGTAGCACCAAGAAAGTACATAAGTCACAGGAAACACTGGGACCAATGTGTAGGTAGCATGGATGAACACTAGACAATGACTGTTCAAATGGGGAACGGGAACTCGTGGCTCTTCTTCTGCATATCTAATCTTATCTGCCAGCCGATCGCCTGGTCTTCTGGCGAATTCTGCTATTTGTCGGCAACGAGACTAACTGGATTTGCACTTTGCCAATGTGCGATTCACAGGCGTCTTACGCTGTACGATATACCTACAACACGTAGGTACCATAGGTAGTAACTATTGGTTTGGTTTACACAAGTTCAGCATATCCAAGAGAAACCGCCGTCAAATTTTGAATAACCTGAGACAGAGCGGATTTTTACATAAGATTTTTTGCGTTTCAAATATGCTGATACAATATCAATTATTCTCTGAATGTGTCGACGGATTATGTTGACCATAGCAAATCTGCGGGTTGTTAAGCAAGTGACAATTTTGACGATTTTGTCGATATTAGGTGTTATTTCCAACCAAGAGGTATTCTGTAGCAATCCAGATGCCAGCTGTCGCATATGGCCGACCACATTATATCCTTTACAGTGTATATTGCCACCATACCTGTAACGCTAGGGGGGGGGGGGGGGGGGGTTGGGGAGGGGGGACCCCCCCCCTGGCCGGAGAATTCTCCCCCCCCCCCCCCCCCCCCCCCCCCGCCCCCACCTCCTACCCCCCCCCCCTACCCAGCCTGAAAGACCCCCCCTCCCAACACTTGCGAAAATTTTCGCCTGCGGCGCTTAAATATGGCCAAATTTTCGCCTGGGCGCGGCGTGATATTTAGGCTGTTTTCCAGAACTAGAAATTAAGCGATTTTTTCGCTCGGCCTCAGCCGAGCGAACCCTATCAAGAGCTCGGCGTGCGTGCGTGCGTACGTACGTACGTAACGTGCGTACGTACGTACGTAACGTGCGTACGTACGTACGTAACGTGCGTACGTACGTACGTACGTCACGCTCGCTTCGGGCTTAATAACTCGCTCGTGCGACGTCGTAGGATGGAGTTTGAGACATCGGCGAGTAGCCCGCGGACTCCTCTAGCCACCTGAGTAGACAAACCAAAAATAAGTTTTCAAACTCGCGCGCTACAGTATCCCAAAGTGGGGTCCATTTTAAGACAAAAGTTGACCGAAGCTAGTCAAATCGCATATCAAAGTGAAGCGCTCGAGCTCCTGAGCACGAATCCGACAACAAAAAGTTTCAAAAGTTTAAACAAAGAGCTACAGTAACCAAAACGCGTCGAAAACTGGAAACGACACGCTTGCTTCGGGCTTAATAACTCGCTTGTCTGACGTCGCTGGGTTGAGGTCGACACATCGACGGGTAGCCCCCGGACTACTCTCGCCATCTGAGTGTTCAAAACTGAAATAAGTTTTCAAAGTCGCGCGATACAGTATCCCAAAGTGGCGTCCGTTTTAAGACAAAAGTTGACCGAAGCTAGTCAAATCGCATATCAAAGTGAAGCGCTCGATCTCCTGAGCACGAATTCGACAACAAAAAGTTTCAAAAGTTTAAACAGAGAGCTACAGTAACCAAAACGCGTCGAAAACTGGAAACGACACGCTTGCTTCGGGCTTAATAACTCGCTTGTCTGACGTCGCTGGGTTGAGTTCGACACATCGACGTATAGCCCTCGGACTACTCTCGCGAACTGTGGCGTCGAAATAATAACAAGTTTTAAAAATTGCGCGCTACAGTATCCCGAAGTAATGTCCGCGAAAAGTCAAAACTTCATCGAACCTAGTCGAATCGCATATCAAAATGAAGCGCTCGACCTCTTGAGCAAGAATCCGACAACAAAAAGTTTCAAAAGGTCAATGAGAGGGCTACAGCAACCAAAACGCGATGAAAACTGGGGAGGATTTTGGTTTGTTATATCTTGGCACTCGTGCGTTGCAGAGCGGTGGTCTTGACATTGCTTGGAACAGCTCAACTGCAGGCCAACATAAAATCATGCTCACAATTAACCTGAACTTTTGCGCTAGATTCCAGCGTCTTTTTGTAAAATTTAGTCGGAAAATATGATTTTCTTGGTATGAAGAATGAAACCCGAGCGATACCAATGTTGCGTAGCAAGACCACTCCAAAAAGTGTAGTCGCGAGGAGAGTCAAAGACGCTGCACGAGACCGGAAAGGGCCTTGCTACAATCTCAGTAAAAATTCAAAGCTCAACACCACTCCGCTTTTTAAAAGAGACTTGTTGGCACTTTTTACCCTATTTTTGCAAAATTTCCTTACTTGTTTGCCAAATTTGTAGGTGATTTTGACCCCCTCTTCGGTTTTGGAAACCCCCCCCCCCCCCCCCCCCCTAAAATCCGGATAACCCCCCCCCCCCCCCCCCCCCCGAGGGGGCACGTTACAGGTATGATTGCCACGGTACAAGTGGTCGATGCGACTAACACAACATGAGCTACACAGACAATTCACTTGGTTCCTACAAGTCTTGGAAGTCCACAAACTTTACACTACCGTAATATTTTAAACTGGCGGAATTTTCGTGGACACCCTGTACACGTGCACTGTCGGGCCATATTAGGGTTTTGATGACACCTATGTATGTAGCTCCGCCGCACGCTACGCATAAACATAAGCGAAGTGTAACTGTCTTGCACGAAGGCGTGAACCCTATCGATTTCAATTCTACACTGACATGCGCGATAACTGTGCAAAGTGAGCACAAGCGGTTTGTGATTCAGTTTTGCATGAAACTCTCTTGACGGATAGAGCAGCAAGAACTTCTAACGTCACCACGCCGCACCTTCGCGCGCACGCAACAGTGAATTTCTTGCGTGGGGGTCAATCGGATCGACCTTCTAGTTGTTTTCTGGGTTCAGTCGGAGTTGCACTGAAGTAATATCGGCCGAATCACTGAGAACGCAATGACTAGAATATCAACTTGTGGTTTCGTCTTCCGGGCACTTGTAGTAGCGGCGATCTCACTCTCAGCAGACAGTGAATCAGCGTCCAGTGCGATGCCTACTACCGAAAGCGAAGCATTATTGGAAGGTCAATTGACGACAACCATAGAAGTGGCAGAAACTGGTACAAGCAGTGCAACATCAGGGGACCTGACTCAACCACCTACAGATCAAGCGGAAGTTATGCCAGAGCGGACTTCTTTCCTTACCAGTGCTCCACCTGAAACCACTGTCACTGAAATAACTGGGCTCTCCACAGCTCGCGACTCATCCAGCCCCACTCACCAATCTTTCGAGGGCCGTACGATCATCCCTTTTCCCCTTCCTCATGGTATCAAGTGAAGCCATATTGCATACTGCATACAGGATTGCCAAATTGCATACTGCACTCTTCCTATTGCAGAGTTCGTTGCTTTTGGGAAGCCAGTATCTGAAGACCCTACCATACCCACTCTGGCAACCATTGGTGAGACTGAAGTAACCACTGAAGGGTCGACGGTCACAGCTTCCGTCGGCATGAATGGGACGAATGTGGATGGATTCGTGGTGCAAGAGGAGTCTACGAGTGAGGTTGTGAACTTGGACGACAGACCTGAGATGGCGGTAGAATATGGTGACAAAACTAATGAGTAGAGAATATGAGCTTGCGTGAAACGAAGTGATAGAGTTGTGCGTGCAATGCCAAATGCAGTGCACCTCCTGACGTTGCGTTGAGGGACATTTCCCAAGAAAGTCATCTCAGATGCCAAGGATCTGCGCTCCTGACGCCTGTTGTCAGCGTCACAATGGCGCACCCTTGCACGCAGGCGCGCGCCGTGAACTTTTTCCAAAATGCTGAGTCAGCACTCATCGCACTCTTGTCTGGCAGTTAACCTCACTCACTCGATGTCGACAGAAGGTGAGAATTAGGGTATCTTAGAAGAATTCAGACATGTCATTGTCTTTAAGGACAATTGTCTTAGACAATTTAACTCGGTTAAATTGTCCGACAAGACAAGACAATTTAGATTGTCCCGGGTTTTCGCAAGGACAAGACAAAGACAAGACAATCAGAGTGAGCAGTTAAGACAAATTGGTAAATTGTCCTTAAATTGTCCTTAGATTGTCCTTTGTAGTATGGATCACAACATCCAGTGAGCCGCAATTTTGTGTTGCAAGACTATTTATGAAACTCTGAGTGTAATAATCTATGTACATATTTGCCTAGTGTAAACTTGTGTTGATTGTGAAGTATTACGTAGCTCCGAGTAGGAGAACATGACATGAACTCAGCACAAACGCAACCCTCTCTGGGACAATTTAGGGACAATATAAGGACAATTTAAGGACAAGACAAAGACAAGACAATTTAAGATATCGGATATACGACAAAGACAAGGACAAGACAATTTATTATTTGGGGCCAAAGACAAAGACAAAGACAAGACAATTGGCAAAATCCTGGGACAATGGCATGTCTGGAAGAATTAACAGAATCATGGCGGGAATATCGCCCCACGGCGTCGTTTTTTCGCCGCCCCCCAGGGCGGCGAGTATATATACGGACGCTATTGTCTGTTCGTGGGTCTGTGTGTCCGTCCGTCCGTCCGTCCGTCCGTCCGTCCGTGTGTGTCACAAAACTAGACATGACGGTTAGTGCCACCCGATGGAGTCGAATGCGCTGAGTAGCGCGCCGTCGTCCGTTTCTGTTGCTAATTTCGCTATTTCGAGATATTTACAATCAAAATATGAAAATGTCAAAAATGACACTTTTATTTACAAGTCGTATCGGCAAAGTTTTTGCTGAAATGGAAACGGGATAAGACGCGATGAATTTGTGACATAGTTTTGGATTTTGGAATTCACGAAATTAGGGATATTTTCAAGGTTTTTGTCAAAATTCCCAAATTTCGACAATTTCAAACAGCTTAAATTTCAAAACTTCTTTGCACGGATGTATCGAGCATAGTCTGCCAAGTATTTAGCAAATAGTTTCAGCGATTATAATTAACGAAATTAGGGATATTTTCAAGGTTTTTGTCAAAATTCCCAAATTTCGACAATTTCAAACAGCTTAAATTTCAAAATTTCTTTTCACGGATGTATCTAGCATAGTCTGCCAAGTATTCATCATATAGTTTCAGATTTTATAATTAACGAAATTAGGGATATTTTCAAGGGTTTTGTCAAAGTTCCCTAATTTCGACAAATTCAAACAGCTTAAATTTCATAACTTCTTTGCACGGATGTATCGAGCATAGTCTGCCAAGTATTTACCAAATAGTTTCAGATTTTATAATTAACGAAATTAGGGATATTTTCAAGGGGTTTGCCAAAATTCCTAAATTTCGACAAATTCAAACAACTTAAATTTCAAAACTTCTTTGCACGGGTGTATCGAGCATAGTCGGCCAAGTATTTAGCAAATAGTTTCAGATTTTCTAATTACCGAAATTAGGTATATTTTCAAGGGTTTTGCTAAAATTCCCAAATTTCGACAATTTCGAATAGCTTAAATTTCAGAATGTCTTAGCATGGTTGTGTCGGGCATAGTCTGCCAACTATTTAGCAAATAGTTTTATATTTTATAATTAACGAATTTAGGGATATTTTCAAGGTTTTTCTCAAAAATTGCCAAATTTCGACAATTTCAAACAACTTAAAATTCAAAATATCTTTGCGTGGATTCATCGAGCACTAATCCCAAAAGAATGTGGCGTCGTCCCATTTATACCCTTTTCAATAGGGCGTCGTCCCATTTATACCCTTTTCAATAGGGCGTCGTCTCATTTAGACACTTTTATTGCACTGTGTACCTGCGGCGAATTTTTCTGATCCATTTATGGATCAGTTGCCACAATTATAAGCGCAAAGTGTGCCTGCGGCGAATCTTCTGATCCATATGTGGATCAGGTACCCGAACAAATCCAAGACCAATTGCGGCTATAGGTACCTCACCAGATTGTCGCAATACGTAACTGAACGAAGTACGGACATATACGTATTGCTATGAGTGATTCCGACCGGAAATCGATTTTTACAAGTTGTGCTTATATACTGTTTTCAGGGTCGCTGAGAGCGGTGAATGGTCCGCTTTGCCTTCAGCTGGCCTACTTAGCCGGTATGGAGCTCCGAAGATGGATTTCCAGTGGATAACGTGTTACCCTGAACGTATAACATGTTACGCTGAGATGTTTCTGTCTTGTTCTACGCTACGTGTTGCTACGACGTCTTACATGTTATGTAATCTTTGTGATATTACTGCTGCGTCATGTATGGACCACCTGCTTCGTCCCTCCTAACTGATGAGTTTGAAGAATACACTGCTACCAACAGGGGTGGGTAACGTGTTATTGACAGAAGTCGGGAATGGTTTTGTTCCCTGAGGGTGGTTACTGTAGCGACTGCGTTGTGCATTCAAATTTGTTCAGTGTGTAGTTTCGCTATTCTTAGGTTGCGACTTTTGTGCGACGGTGAATGTTTTGCAGAAAATATTTATTGCTGTCCAGTGTATAGCGGAGTTTGAGTAAGTTCTTGCGGAAAGCGTAACTCTCACCATGGACAGTGCGGCCAAGGTACAGATTTCTCCTGTTAGATTACGTGTGTAGAATCCAAGTGTCCTTTCATACAGGACGGAGTGACGAGTCCGGCTCCAAGCAGTCCGCCTGCCGGAAGCGATTTTGGTTCGGGAGGTGGATTCGGGAAAGGAATGCCCGGCCACAATGGGAAGGTGGGATGTTGTACGATTTGGTGGTAACATGTTACCACCGATTTGCAAATCCTGTTCAGGGGACGCCTTCGTCGACCACGAGTGGAGCCGGCATCTTCAACGGCCCCAACCCCCACTACGTCACCATAAGCGTTGACGGCGACGACATCAAGGAGACCATGGAGGTACTTAGGTCTAGATGACTTAATTATTAGTTGTCATGTGGGTGACATGTTATTCTTGGTATTTTACTGAGAGACCAGTTGTCAATTTGCTTTGTAGTTGTTGGGCGACCGAGCCCGTAGCTGCTACGACGACCTGGAGTACCACGAAGGGCAGCTGATAAGCATCGCTGATCCCACCACAGCGGTCTACAACAAGTACAGCCCGGACGGCACTCTATTGGACTCCTGGAAGGGCGCCGGAGGTCGATTCTCCACCATGTTTGACCGCGAAGAAGACGGCCGCATATTCGGGAAGTTCCGCGGTGGAGGGCCAGACAAAGCCACTTTCCGCCAGGTACTTTCTCATTTGAAGCATAATTCGCCGTTTTGTACATAGTAACGTGTTAATTGCATGAACCTTATTCAATGTTAATGTCTTCAATGGTCCAACAGATCCCGTTCCCTCGCGAGTGGGTCCGTCCCTATGACGCCCCGACATTCAACCAGTCGAACCCCACCTCGGAAAGACCTCTCCCATGGGTGAGGTCGAACGTTAGTCCATTCCACTGAGCAATACGTAACTGAACGAAGACACG
>JASAMZ010000264.1:0-11874 GCA_030248115.1 Linhomoeus sp. GSCO2_2 | reverse complement strand
ATGGCGTGTCCCATGGGCATCCAGCAGTTCGGTGGCCCTCTGCATGGAGTCAGTTCGAAAGGAGATCCAACCCCAACCAACTGGCTCACCCTGTTTGCACGCAGGCGTTCCCACATGATCATCACAGCAAATTGCATCTCTTCGCTGCATAACGTTTAGGTCAATTATCGCAACAAGACTGCTCCTGCGGCGAATAACATCACGCAAGGTATGTAGCGGAGAGAATCGACAGCGACGGAGAAAGTTCTGAACAGGTGTTGCAGAGCTCCCAAACTAAGCCTCCCCAAGATCAACAAGTAAAACTGTTTCGATCAATCACTCTGCTTGCTAATGGAGTCTTGCCTTCGTATCAGTCCAAGTCAACTGAACTCCAGGCCCAACTAGACCGATCGGTAACGCTACACAGCAGTGATTCCTGCGTGAGACGTGTTTCAGTGCCACCTCGAGTCGTCAACTTGTCATTTTTGATTTGTGCAACCCTTGAGCGATCGGCGGGTGATCCTCAATTGGGATTATGATGTCAGAATCGCTCTATCGGGGAACACGACACGCCGCCGAACCGAATGGGATGCAGACGTGCCCGTTTGACGCTACTGAGTGATGAGAAGGCAGTGAATTCGTTTCTACCAAAAGGTTTCATTGTCACTTTAATAGCGCGACAATCTGTTTACATACTCAGTATGAACACAGACTACGCAACGCAAACTAACACATCCTTTCGGACCCCTAACATATTGGCAACGTCCCATCTGAAGTGGCGCCCAATGCGTCCAAAGCCATCCTCTGTCGCAAGAGCGAGAAGACTGCAGGATCTGGCCCAGTCTCAGAAGAGCCTCTTCCTCCTCACTGGAGATTGGGAGGAACGTGGAAGACTCAGAGGAGGTCCCCAGGCTGAGCATCAACAGCGTGTGCCGAGAGATGGTTGGAACTGTGTACCCAACTTGAGCAGCCCTCGCTATGCTTGGTTGAATCGGCGAGTTTGGCACCACTCTACGCTGACGTTCAAGTTAGATCGACTGTGCGACAAGGGGACACTACTGATTACCTGTCGCTGAAACCGTTTCCCTCACGACGCGAGGCTCCATTCTTGGCAAACTTGGCATTGCCAGCCCTCAACCAAGTACACTGCATGTTTACGAGAAAAGAGCGCGACTCGGTAGGGCATTTGGAAACATCGTCAGTTTCTACACATTCTTCTGTACGTGCATAGATGCATCTTGGGGAAGGGGAAAATGACGGGTCACATATAAAACGGGACACGTCACATATAAATCGGTACTTCCACATATATTTTGGAACTTGCGCATATAAGCGGCACTTCCACATATAAATCGGTACTTGCACATATAATTTGGTGCTTGCACATATATTTGGGTACTAGCGCATATTAATGGTTTCGTAGGCGTAAACGCATTCAAAATGGGCAGTGGCCGTTAAAATGAACCGATTGCACGCCTATTGGGTATTGCCAAACTGTAAATTGCATTAGATTACATGTGTGAAGCAATGGCCGTCTCGCGTTTCGTTACATTTCTTTCGGACACAGAATATTCCTTCCAAATCAGGCTATGCTTAGGCTCGCCCTGCGCCCACCACGCACAAGAGTCAGTCGACGTCGCAGTCTGGCGGGTCGAAGTTTAGGCTTAACGCGACCGGTGACCGACTTCAGGGCGCGCGAAGCGCGCCCTGAAGTTGGTGGTCGCGCTAAGCCTCAGCTGAGACCCGCCAGGCGCGACGTCGACCGAGTTTTAGTGCAAACTTTTGGTGGGATGCACACTCCCCCATATGCTTTGCCTTCTGCTTAGGCCGGCTGTGTCCCTTCCCAGCTAGCGCTTGCGACAGCCTTCACTTTGAAGAAGGATTTTGCCTGGTCACCAGACACACACACAAGCGCTCGTTTGCTGACACAAACACTCTAGTTCGTGTGCCAGTCGATTCTCTGTAAGCAGGGGGACAGACACGCCGAGCGGCCGATTATATGTGAAAGTGACGATTTATATGCGATAGTACCGATTTATATGCGATTGTGCCGATTTATATGTGACTGTGCCGATTTATATGTGGAACTGTTGAATATTTGTGGTAGTGCCGATTTATATGTGATAGTCCCGTTTTATATGTGCCAACTCCCGAATTATATGTGATGAGTGCCGTTTTAAATGTGATACATCCCGCCACCCCTTGGGGAAGACAACAAGCTTTGTCTAAAAACTGTGGCACCACGTTGGCATCAGTGTAAACTTGAGAGCGTGTGCGCGATAATGTGCACTGGATAGTGAAGTGCCGCTAGACATTCAGTCGACAATCTAGTGGGGTATCGCAGCGTCAGAAGATTCGCCGCAGGCACACTTTGCGCTTATAATTGTGGCAACTGATCCATAAATGGATCAGAAAAACTCGCCGCAGGCACACAGTGCAATAAAAGCGTCTAAATGAGACGACGCCCTATTGAAAAGGGTATAAATGGGACGACGCCCTATTGAAAAGGGTATAAATGAGACGACGCCCTATTGAAAAGGGTATAAATGGGACGACGCCCTATTCTTTTGGGCTTAGTGCTCGATGCATCCACTCAAAGATATGTTCGACACAAAGATATGTTCTATGCTCGATACTTCCGTGCAAAACTATTTTGAAATTTAAGCTGTTTGGAATTGTCAAAATTGGGGAATTTTGACAATACCCTTGAAAATATCCCTAATTTCGTTAATTATAAAATCAGAAACTATTTGCTAAATACTTGGCAGACTATGCTCGACACATCCGTGAAAAGAAAGTTTTAAATTTAGACTGTTTCAATTTGTCGAAATTTGGGAATTTTGACAAAACCTTGAAAATATCCCTAATTACGTTAATTATAAAATCTGAAACTATTTGCTTAATACTTGGCAGACTATGCTCGACACATCCGGGCAAAGAGAGTTTCAAATATAGGCTGTTTGAATTTGTCGGAATTTGGGAATTTTGACAAAAACCTTGAAAATATCCCTAATTATGTTAATTATAAAATCTGAAACTATTTGCTAAATACTTGGCAGACTATGCTGGACACATCCGTGCAAAGAAGTTTCGAAACTTAAGCTGTTTAAAATTGCTGAAATGTGGGAATTTTGGCAAAACCCTTGAAAAAATGCCTAGTTTCGTTAATTATAAAATCTGAAACTACTTGTTAAATGCTTAGCAGACTATGCTCAATACATTCGTGCAAAGAAATTTTGAAATTTAAGCTGTTTGAAATTGCCGAAATTTGGGAATTTTGACAATATCCTTGAAAATATCCCGAATTTCGTTAATTATAATCTTTGAAACTATTTGCTAAATACATGGCAGACTATGCTCGACACATCCGTGAAAAGAAATTTTGAAATTTAAGCTGTTTGAAATTGTCGAAATTTGTGGATTTTAACAAAATCCTTAAAAATATCCTAAATTTCGTTAATTATATTCGCTGAAACTATTTGCTAATTGCTTGGCAGACTGTGCTCGATACATCCGTGCAAAGAAGTTTTGAAATTTAAGCTGTTTGAAATTGTCGAAATTTGGGAATTTTGACAAAACCCGTAAAAATATCCCTAATTTCGTGAATTCTAAAATCCGAAACTATGACACAAATTCATCGCGTCTTATGCCCTTTCCATTTCAACAAAAATTTTGCCGATACGACTTGTAAATAAAAGTGTCATTTTTTACATTTTCATATTTTAATTGTAAATATCTCGAAATAGCGAAATTAGCAACAGAAACGGACAACGGCACGTTACTCAGCGCATTCGGCTCCATTGGGTGGCACTAACCGTCATGGTTAGTTTTGTGACACGGACACACACACACACACACAGACCCACGAACAGACAATAGCGTCCGTATATATGTTACGTCCACTTTCCGCATTCGTCCAGAAGCCGCATAATGCGGATTCTGGACGCGTCGGCGTCCAGTTTCCGCATAATGCCGTTTCTGGACGGCACAGCGTCCAGAATACGCATTGGAAAGAAGAGGCATGCCCCAACGCACCATGCGTAATATGGATGTCCAGAATCAGCATTTCTTTGCCATCATGACGGAGGCGCATAGCAGGCCAGAGCGGGGGGTGAAGTAGATGGAGGAGTGTTTGCCCCACTTACAGTTTGCACTAAAACTCGGCCGGCGTCGCGCCTGGCGGGTCTCAGCTGAGGCTTAGCGCGACCACCAACTTCAGGGCGCGCTCCGCGCGCCCTGAAGTCGGTCACCGGTCGCGTTAAGCCTAAGCTTCTACCCGCCAGACTGCGACGCCGACTGACTCTTGTGGACTGTGGGCGCAGGGCGAGCCTAAGCATAGCCTAAATTCAAAGGAAAATCATACTTTCAAAAACAACAACATTGTAATCAATCAAGGAATGCGTATTCTTGACGTCCAAGTTACGCATATAGAGGCAGGAGCATGCTTCTCCTTCTCCAAAGCGGATTCTGGACGGCGCCACGTCCACAATCCGCATCATGCGGAAACTGGACGCGTCGCCGTCCAGAAGCCGCATATGCGGATTCTGGACGAATGCGGATTCTGGACGTCACATATATACTCGCCGCCCTGGGGGGCGGCGAAAAAATACTTGAAGCCGAATAACGAAAGTTCTGCATGTTTGTGCAGAATTGGCGCCAAATATTTTTGGAAGCGTTACAGAAGTGAGATATCTAGCTAGAAGTTACACAGACCATGTGTTGATCACTCCACAACAGTCTTCGTAGCGTTGTTAAGTTGGCGATTGGTCGTAGGATTTTCTCATCGACGGGTAGACAGATGGTTGCTAAATCGTCAATTGCTTACACTTTTCACACAGGAATCGCTTCACGGTAGGTGGATATCAAAGGGGGTGAAGTGAACCAGCAATACTGTGGCTTCCCCATCTCATGAAATTCGTTGCGAAACTGAGAAATATTAGGTGGCTATTGAGGGAAGCGTTTCCCACGACAGCCAAATGTGCAATTGAAAAGTAATCATTCCGTCGCACGTGACTCCATCATTGACAAGCAATAATTTCGGCACAACTCCTCTTCGCAGCGATTTGCGGGTGGTTTATAGGATTGGTGAAGTGGAATTGGTCCTTTCACGCCTGTGGCAGCCTACAACCGTCTCATTTGCATGAGACTCTAGGGATGGCGTGTCCCATGGGCATCCAGCAGTTCGGTGGCCCTCTGCATGGAGTCAGTTCGATAGGAGATCCAACCCAACAGGAGAGCAATTTCAAACAGCTTAAATTTCAAAATTTCTTTTCTCGGATGTGTCGAGCATAGTCTGCCAAGTATTAATCAAATAGTTTCAGATTTTATAATTAACGACATTAAGGATATTTTCAAGGGTATTGTCAAAATTCCCAAATTTCGACAATTTCAAACGGCTTGAATTTCACAATTTCTTTACATAGTTGTGTCGGGCATAGGCTGCCAAGTATTTATTTAGCAACTCGTTCTAGAATTTATAATTAACGAGTTTTGGGATATTTTCAAGGCTTTTGTCAAAATTCCCAAATTACGACAATTTCAAACAGCTTAAATTGCACAATGTCTTTGCTGATGCATGGAGTATAGTCTGTTAAGTATTTAGCAAATAGTTTCTGATTTTATAATTAACGAAATTTGGGATATTTTCAAGGGTTTTGTTAAAATACCAAGAACAGCTTGAATTACAATATGTCTTCGCATAGTTGTGTCGGACCTAGTCTGCCAAGTATTTAGCAAATAGGTCTAGATTTTACAATTAAAGAATTTAGGTATATTTTCACGATTTTTGTTAGAATTTTATAATTTCGACAATTTCAAGCAGCTTAAACTTCAACAAATCTTTGTGTGGACGCATCGGGCCCTGAGCCCAAAAGAATAGGGCGTCGTCCCATTTATACCCTTTTCAATAGGGGCGTCGTCTCATTTAGACGTTTTATTGCACTGCCACAATTATAAGCGCAAAGTGTGCCTGCGGCGATTGTTCTGATCCATATATATGTGGATCAGGTACCACGAACAAATCCAAGACCAATTGCGGCGATACCCCACCAGATTGCCGACTAAATGTCTAGCGGCACTTCACTATCATCCAGTGCACATTATCGCACACACTCTCTCAAGTTTACACTGATGCCAACGTGATGCCACAGTTTTTTTAGACAAAGCTTGTTGAACAATGAGTTTGTTTCCTGACTTTGTTCCACAAACAAAAGAGGGCATTGTCATTGGCAGAGACGAGTGTTTGCGCAAGCACACTTCCGTCTCAGATGTGTTGCAACTACTAATCCTGCCTGCCTACAGTAGGCATACAATTTTGACAGTGGAACGAAATCGACTAGCCGAGTTCATACCAGAAGCAACATTTTGCCTGAGAATGTCAGTTAACGAGACTGCTCTTGAGCTTGTGGCTGAGGAGCTTGTCCCCAGCACTGTGGTTGGGACATTTCTGCTGGTCGTTTCAGTGGCAGGGCTTCTGTCCAACTGCTTTGTGGCAACGGGGATCGTAGCGGGAGGTTCATGCCGTTGCAGTATTCGCCTTTCCGCATCGAATTGACCGTTTGGATGCTCGTGCTTTGCGCAGGCTTTGTGGGAAGCTCGTCGTCAGTGGTCTACAAGCCGATGCTCAACCTTCTCATCAGCGACTCAGTTCTGCTTCTGGTGGTCTGCGGTAGACTGTCACTGGACATTGTTGCACGCAGGAGAATGCTACCCGACATGTTGCATCAACTATGGAACGACCTCAGCTGCTGGGGGTGGCACAATTCTTGTTTGTGCCTAGGCCTACTGGCCATAAACAGGTTATCGATCGTCAGAAGTAGTCAAGAGACAAGAACAGTTCGACGTGAAACTCAGACCAATTTTGCGCAACTACGAAACGATTCAGATACTTTGGCGTCTGTCACCCAGAGTTGGCTCGCAAGTTGTTTTCCCACTTGAAGATGACACTGTACTGCGCCGCGACGTGGCTGCTGTCGTTGTCGACGACTGTTGCCATGCAGCGCCTCCTGTCTTGTTGCCGGTCGGTGATTGGTTAAAGTTTCTAACTCAATCTACCTATATGGATCTGTAAAGCTTGCGCAAGTCGTACTGTCTGCAGGCTGGAAGTCGACTTCGAGTTCTACAGCATCGGCTTCCAAGGGACCTCTGGAAATGGAACCCGGCTGATGTCTTCATCGACATTCCCTACTGCGTCGTCAGCACGGCTGTCTTCGCCTTCTGCTATGGTATCGTACCTTGTGCATGGGTGTAACCTCTCCTTCTCGCCCATAGACGCCGAGGCCCTATTCCAGGCGCCATCTTCCTCAAGATTCGAAGGAGTAATCGAGTGGTGGCGAGCTTCAGCATGTCCGACGACCAGACATCAGCCAATGGCGCCACGCGCGCAGAAGAGCTGAATGCAGTCAGCAGCAGGCGTCAGCGTCAGGAGCGAAGGTTCGCCGTTCAGTTCCTCTTCATCAGCGTCGTCTACGTCGTGACCTGGACCAGTTTCCGTCTTCTGCCTCTGACGGTGGGACAGAGCTTCCACTGGAGACAACTCTACGCCTTCATCCCACTGGCGGCCGCCTTCCACCTCTCCAACAACGGCGTCGTCTACTTGGTGGGCATCAGGGAGCTGCGTAGAAGATGCTTCTTCTGGAAGAGAAGTGGCAGTGTCTAACGAACAAAAGCACTGGCTATGAGACGTGTTCGGTGGAAAACAACCTGAAGGATTGTGTATGCCGCTAAGTGGGTGAGGATGATACCAAGTGAGAGCGATATTGCGACCAGGGAAATGTTTCAGCTCGTCCACAATCTTGGATGTTGGCTGCGACTATCCGTTTGTATTTGACGTACTTCTTGCAACACAGCTCATCAGTCGACTAGCCGAACATACAAGGCAATACTTGGATTTGTTCACAGTAGCCGCAGTACTATGCGAATATGTAGCTTTCACGCAACTACAGTTGGTTCACAGCTGGAAATGTTTGGCACTATCTCGAAAATTCTACTTGTGAAACGATTTTAGTTTTCTTCTAGTGGTTTCAGTAGTACTGGTGCGCCGTAGTATTGTTGGTCAACTCCACAGCGACCAGTAAACGGCACTGCGAGTAGAGGAGTATGCCCCTTGTCGGATGAAAGCATCGTATCGGTCGTGGATAACTGCGAATGTTTGAAACTATTTCGCCAGTCAATGGACACAATACCGCAAGGTGCAACAGCGCAGTTATTTGTAGGGCTTGTTTATCGAGTGCAAGCAAACCTTCGAATATGTTTATGCTCTGTTGCAAAACAAACTCCAGGTGAAATCGTTTGTTCTTGCGTAGAAAGAGGTACTGTAGTTTGACTGGTTTACTGAAGAGAACGGTCATGTACTTCGTTTGTTGACTTTGAAACATCCTTAGCCGGAATGTGATTCACGTGAAGTAGTTTTCGCTTTTCAGGCTGAGGCAACCTGTGAAACACTTGGTAATCAGTGACTGTCTGAAACGTTTGTCCTGATGATTAGCCAGCGCGAGAATGGGTGAAAGGTGCAGTACAGCCGAATGCGCACCCGCGCCTTGTGTGTTTCAAAGACGATTTTGCATTTATAAGGGAGTTGCAAGGTTGCTGATTTGTCTCGACTAATAGCTCCGTTGCGTAAGCGTTGCCCCCTCCTACCACTGCACCAATCGCATGATTGCCCTTCCCAATTGCTGGAGTGGAACAAACCATTCGGAACTGGTCCTAGGACGCCGATGCGGTAGAATTGTCAATTGCGGATGCCCCGCGCCTAGATGCTAGCCGTCCATTGCGTTGCTGTGGCTCTGCAAGTTATGACTCAACACAAAAAAAGTTTACGTTTTCCGCAGCGATGGAGCTAACTATCCTCGGCAGGTTGCTGAGATGTCGGGCATTTTTTGGTGATTTACAAGCTGGTCATTACTCTGCAATTTGGCTTCTGTGCCATCCTGCGCGAAGTGTGATCCCCGCACAAATTTGGATTCCATTTGTCCCCGCCCGTGCTCTTGTTTGCTGTGAAACACAAGGACAGTTATGGCCTTTCGGTCGAAATACTATTGAGACTGCCACGTTCTGCCTCAACCGACATCGGACGCTTAAGCCCAAGCTTAAGCTTAGCCCGAACACCTACATGACGGGCCAAAATTGACGTTAGGCGCTCAGCTGCAGGGACCCCTATATTCCAGGAGTGCCGCAATTCATGCCACAAACCATACCGGGTGTCCCAAAAATCCAGCCCCCCCCATCCACAGCAAGCTGTAGAAAACTCTGCGCAGTGAAACTTGCACAGGTTAAAGATCAATGTCTTGGCACATCTCATACAAATTTTCAGCGTCATACACCCAATCATGTGGGAATTGTGGCGCAAAACGCAAGATTGGTCAATTTCTCAAGACTCACTGGCTTCTGTGAGCTACAACTTTCGCTACACTGGAGCTAATTTGATGTGACTTGTACTATTTTGAAGAGGACAAAACAAGCTTTCGAATGGCTTTGGAACGAAGATTGTATCTCATAGCACGCTTGCGGACGATCGAAGCAAAGTCAATCGGCCGACCCCAAATCAGAGCGCGCCAGCTCCTCTTCCTGCTGGGCGGCCTCCTCCATGAGGGTCAACAGCCGCGACCAATTTTGCGTTTCGCGCCATAATTCCTGCGTGAGTGGGTGTATAACGTTGAAAATTGGGGTCAGATGTGCCAAGACATTGGTCTTTAATCTGTGTAAGTTTTATTGCGTAGAGTTTTCTATAGCTTGCTGTGGAATGGGGGGCTGGATTTATGGGACACCCGGTACACCCATAGCAATCTTTGAAAACGTAGAGGACGATTTACGCAGTCGCCACAACAAAGAAACACTTTGTGCCGACCTCTGTGACCCCAAAACTATGAGCACCAGAGGACGGCGATCATTCGCTTGCTTCGTTCTCTTCGTTACCAGCGCCTCTGCTTCTCCTGCGTCGTCAGAAAGCCCTCGTCGTGATCCACTCGGGGCTCGTGTCTACAAGTACATACAGCACGATGAAGGGAATGTTTCGGCTGCTGTTTTTCACAGAGGGACACGGGAAAGTTTCCAATTCTCGCTTCTCCATAGTCTTCCAATTCTCGCACCGACTGCTGCTATAGATTCACTCCTATTTTCGGACAAATTCCCCAGTACCACAGTTGCGCATGAGAAGCGGCCTGCCGATTTATTGCACAGAATGTCACACGGAGGTACAACGCGTTGCTGGGAATGGAAATCGAGTGATTACACCATCCAAAGCTGCTGTTGAAGACAACTATTGAACACAACTGGTCTTGGAAGGCGGTGAACTCTGTCAGGTTGGCCACTGCTTGATAAGGATGTTCCAGCTGGTTTATTTATAGCGTCAGATGGGCGCCTCCTTTGTTGGGACCTTGACTGTGAGAAATAAGGACGGAGCAAGTGGGGCGTAGTGGGTTCGCTCAACGGCGATCATTTCGAATTGGAAGAAACATCGAGTGTGAATCAAGTCGGCAGTGTGTTGCTGCATTTGTAGTGACCATCACATCACCAGCTGTGCCGGTTGTGGTAGACGACAATGGGGGCATAATGGCCTCAATATGCGTCTTGTGGTGGGGGTGGGGGTTTTCTGGCAGAATTACCGCAACCCCCCCCCCCCCCCCCCCCCCCCAAGAGCAGTGGAGCGTGCGCGCGCAACAGCTGAGTAATTACCGAGGCGGCGGGCGCGTTTTTTTGGCGCGCCAATTAACGGCCCTTTTCCTGCGGGACCGCTGAGGGGAATTGGCGCCACATCTGTCGGCGCGATGCATGTGGACGGCTGTCCCAGGGGTCACAGTTGCTTCACTGATGCGTGGGGGGGGGGGCGGCCTCGGCCTTTCACCCTAATCGACCTCACGGCATCCCCCCCCCCCCCCCCCCCCCCACAGCCAACAGGCGCAGTCGTCGATTTTCCCCTCGACCTCGCGCCGCAAACAAAAGGAGTCCCGCAATTGGCAATTGAGGGGGGAGGGGAAGGCCTGTTGCCGCCATTCGTCATACCCCCCCCCCCCCCCTTTCCGTCCATTCTTTCTGGACGCCGTCCACCCCGCAAAGGTCAAGAGTGCGGCGCTGAAGGCTCTTCGGGGCTGTGTGCTAGCTCGGCAGTTTTTTCGCCTGTTTATCCAGGGTAAACTACGGGCGCTCTGCTCCGCTAGAGTAGGGAGGGGATGGAATCGGCGGGCCCGCTGTCTGCTGGCCGCTGTCCACCCCCCACCCCCCCCCCCCCCCCACGCTTCTCAATGACTAGCTTGTGGCCGAGCTTTAGATTATTGGCGCCGCTGCTCTATCTTGTCTGTGTTGTGGTCAGGATTGTGGCTAGCCAACTACGCTCGCTCAGGTATGTATTCGGATATCCGCATAGGCGAAAGCGCAACAACCCGGTTTGGGAGGGATCTAGAGGCTGAATGTTTAGGGTGAACTGTGCACTAATCACCATAGGAAAACGCTGTTGGCCAAAATTTTGCCATTTTTTGGCAGCGGACTTTCAAATTTACGCCCCCCCCCCCTTCCCTCTGGCTGCCATGCTCGGTTTTCCGAGTTCGGCTATCATCGGAGAAGAAGACTGTAGGTCGGCGTGCAGTAGAACTTTCGAAATTCGATCCCGAGTTCTGCCTCTCTCTCGCGGCGCCTTTGTGCCTCGCCTCTGTTCGACTTTCGACTGCGCAGTCGAGCGCGCCGGTCGCTCCTTTCTTTGCCTGGCCACCCCCTCCCCCCGTTGCACGCCGCTCTAACCATGGCCCTCGTCTGTCTGTATGTCTGTCTGCACGGCAGAACAGCACGCTACACTCGCTACGCAGACAGACAAATGAGTAACTCCCTCCTCGCTTGTTACGACGACGGCGGCTGCCAAAAGGGGACCAGTTATGCAGGCAAAACGTCCCGCCTCCTCTCCCACAG
>JASAMZ010000263.1:0-12765 GCA_030248115.1 Linhomoeus sp. GSCO2_2 | reverse complement strand
TGACTGGCCACCTGACTGACTATCAATTGAACATTGCTGGACAACCTTGAGGCTCTCAAGCAGTGTCATCAAATAAGCATTCAATCCAATCCCTAATTGTCTGAAGCTCATATGCTGCTGACTGGCCACCAGACTGACTATCAATTGAACGTTGCTTGGACAACCTTCAGCTCTCAAGCAGTGACATCAAATAAGCGTTAAATCCCAATCCCTAATTGTCTTCATTAAAAAAAGCACATGCTGTCTAACTGGCCGCAAACTGACTAAGGGGGGGGGGGGGGGGGGAAAAAAAAAAAAAATAATAATAAAAAAAAAAAAAAAAAAAATGCTTGACTATCAATAAAACATTTGCTGGACAATTCCTTAAGAGTTTCTCAAGCAGTGTCATTAAATAAGCGTTTCAATCCAATCCCTAATTGTCTCTTAATAAATCGCTCATGCTGCTTGGCTGGCCCCCAGTGACTAACTATTCAATTGAACATTGCTGGACAACCTTGAGGCTCTCAAGCAGTGTCATCAAATAAGCATTCAATCCAATCCCTAATTCTCTCTTCATAAAAAGCTCATGCTGCTGACTGGCCACCTGACTGACTATCAATTGAACATTGCTTGACAACCTTGAGGCTCTCAAGCAGTGTCATCAAATAAGTGTTAAATCAAATCCCTAATTGTCTCTTAAGTAAAAAGCTCATGCTGCTGACTGGCCAGTGGCCACCAGACTGACTATCAATTGAACATGCATGTCATCAAATAAGCGTTCAATTAAATCCCTAATTTTCTTCTTAATAAAAAGCTCATGCTGCTGGCTGGCCACCAGGGCTAGACTATCAATTGAACATTGCTGGACAACCTTGAGGCTCTCAAGCAGTGTCATCGAATAAGCATTCAATCCAATCCCTAATTCTCTCCTCATAAAAAGCTCATGCTGCTGACTGGCCACCAAACTGACTATCAATTGAACATTGCTGGACAACCTTGAGGCTCTCAGGCAGTGTCATGAGATAAGCGTTCAATTGCCAATCCCTAATAGTCTCTTCATAAAAAGCTCATGCTGCTGACTGGCCACCAAACTGACTATCAATTGAACATTGCTTGACAACCTTGAGGCTCTCAGGCAGTGTCATCAAATAAGCGTTCAATCCAATCCCTAATTGTCTCTTCATAAAATGCGCATGCTGCTGACTGGCCACCTGACTGACTATCAATTGAACATTGCTGGACAACCTTGAGGCTCTCAAGCAGTGTCATCAAATTAGCGTTCAATCAAATCCCTAATTGTCTCTTCATAAAAAGCTCATGCTGCTGACTGGCCACCAGACTGACTATCAATTGAACATTGCTGGACAACCTTGAGGCTCTCAAGCAGTGTCATCAAATAAGCATTCAATCCAATCCCTAATTGTCTCTTCATAAAAAGCTCATGCTGCTGACTGGCCACCAGACTGACTATCAATTGAACATTGCTGGACAACCTTGAGGCTCTCAAGCAGTGTCATCAAATAAGCATTCAATCCAATCCCTAATTCTCTCTTCATAAAAAGCTCATACTGCTGACTGGCCACCTGACTGACTATCAATTGAACATTGCTGGACAACCTTGAGGCTCAGTGGCATTATGTGTTCATTATCTGTTGTTTTCATTTGCGGTTGTGTTTGGTATTCAACTGCAGTGTCATCAAATAAGCGTTCTAAATCCAATCTCTAATTGTCTCTTTTCATAAAAAGATCCCATGCTGCTGACTGGCCACCTGACTGACTATCAATTGAGCATTGCTGGACAAGAGCCTCTGAGGCTCTCAAGCAGTGTCGTCGAATAAGCATTTCAAATCCAATCTCCTAATTGTCTCTTCATAAAAAGCTCATGCTGCTGACTCTGGCCACCAGACTGACTATCAATTAAACATTGTTGGACAACCTCGAGGCTCTCAAGCAGTGTCATCAAATAAGCGTTCAATCAATCCCCTAATTGTCTCTTCTCATAAAAAGCTCATGCTGCTGACTGGCCACCAGACTGACTATCAATTGAACATTGCTGGACAACCCTGAGGCTCTCAAGCAGTGTCATCAAATAAGCGTTCAATCCAATCCCTCTATTTCTTCATAAAAAGCTCATGCTGCTGACTGGCCACCTGGCTGACTATCAATTGAACATTGCTGGAGCAACCTTCGAGGCTCTCAAGCAGTGTCATCAAATAAGCGTTCAATAAATCCCTAATTGTCTCTTCATAAAAAGCTCATGCTGCTGGTTGGCGACAAGACTGACTATCAATTAAACATTGCTTGGACAACCTCGAGGCTCTCAAGCAGTGTTCATCAAATAAACGTTCAATCCAATCCCTACATTGTGTCTCTTTATGAAACAGCTCACGCTGCCGACTGCGAGCCACCCCACCTGGCTGTCAATTGAACATGTGCTGGACAACCTCGAGGCTCTCGAGGAGTGTAAGTAAATAGATTGTTGGCAATCCAATTCCTAATCGTCTCTTCATAAAAAGCTTATGTGGCCTACTCGCCACCTGACTAATCGGTCAATTGAACATTGCTTGACAACCTCGGTCAAGCAGTGTCATCAAATAATGTTCAATCGAATCTCACTGCTTGAGAAGCCTCAAGGTCTGTCTGGCCAGCGAATGCTTCAATTGATAGTCAGTCAGGTGGCCAGTCAGCAGCATGATCTTTTTATGAAGAGACAAGTAGGGATTGGATTGAACGCTTATTTGATGACACTGGTTGAGAGCCTCAAGGTTGTCCAGCAATGTTCAATTGATAGTCAGTCTGGTGGCCAGTCAGCAGCATGAGCTTTTTATGAAGAGACAATTAGGGATTGGATTGAATGCTTATCTGATGACACTGCTTGAAAGCCTCAAGGTTGTCCAGCAATGTTCAATTGATAGTCAGTCTGGTGGCCAGTCAGCAGCATGAGCTTTTTATGAAGAGACAATTAGGGATTTGATTGAACGCTTGTTTGATGACACTGCTTGAGAGCCTCAAGGTTGTCCAGCAATGTTCAATTGATAGTCAGTCAGGTGGCCAGTCAGCAGCATGAGCTTTTTATGAAGAGACAATTAGAGATTGGATTGAACGCTTATTTGATGACACTGCTTAGAGCCTCAAGGTTGTCAAGCAATGTTCAATTGACAATTAGTCAGGTGGCCAGTCAGCAGCATGAGCTTTTTATGAAGAGACAATTAGGAATTGGATTGAATGCTTATTTGATGACACTGCCTGAGAGCCTCAAGGTTGTCCAGCAATGTTCAATTGACAGTCAGTCAGGTGGCCTGGCCAGTCAGCAGCATGAGCTTTTTATAAAGAGACTATTAGGGATTGGATTGAACGTTTATTTGATGACACTGCATGAGAGCCTCAAGGTTGTCCAGCAATGTTTAATTGATAGTCAGTCTGGTGGCCAGTCAGCAGCATGAGCTTTTTATGAAGAGACAATTAGGGATTGGATTGAACGCTTATTTGATGACACTGCTTGAGAGCCTCAAGGTTGTCCAGCAATGTTCAATTGATAGTCAGTCAGGTGGCCAGTCAGCAGCATGAGCTTTTTATGAAGAGACAATTAGGAATTGGATTGAACGTTTATTTGATGACACTGCCTGAGAGCCTCAAGGTTGTCCAGCAATGTTCAATTGACAGTCAGTCAGGTGGCCTGGCCAGTCAGTAGCATGAGCTTTTTATAAAGAGACTATTAGGGATTGGATTGAATGTTTATTTGATGACACTGCTTGAGAGCCTCAAGGTTGTCCAGCAATGTTTAATTGATAGCCAGTCTGGTGGCCAGTCAGCAGCATGAGCTTTTTATGAAGAGACAATTAGGGATTGGATTGAATGCTTATTCGATGACACTGCTTGAGAGCCTCAAGGTTGTCCAGCAATGCTCAATTGATAGTCAGTCAGGTGGCCAGTCAGCAGCATGAGCTTTTTATGAAAAGAAAATTAGGGATTTGATTGAACGCTTATTTGATGACACTGCAATGTTCAATTGATAGTCAGTCTGGTGGCCACTGGCCAGTCAGCAGCATGAGCTTTTTATGAAGAGACAATTAGGGATTTGATTGAACACTTATTTGATGACACTGCTTGAGAGCCTCAAGGTTGTCAAGCAATGTTCAATTGATAGTCAGTCAGGTGGCCAGTCAGCAGCATGAGCTTTTTATGAAGAGAGAATTAGGGATTGGATTGAATGCTTATTTGATGACACTGCTTGAGAGCCTCAAGGTTGTCCAGCAATGTTCAATTGATAGTCAGTCTGGTGGCCAGCCAGCAGCATGAGCTATTTATTAAGAGACAATTAGGGATTGGATTGAACGCTTATTTAATGACACTGCTTGAGAGCCTCAAGGTTGTCCAGCAATGTTCAATTGATAGTCAGTCTGGTGGCCAGTCAGCAGCATGTGCTTTTTATGAAGAGACAATTAGGGATTGGATTGAACGCTTATTTGATGACACTGCTTGAGAGCCTCAAGGTTGTCCAGCAATGTTCAATTGATAGTCAGTCTGGTGGCCAGTCAGCAGCATGAGCTTTTTATACTCCACAAAAAGTGTGGAGTATATAGCGATTGTGCGCGAAACGCAGAAAATTGCAATGGATGTAGCTCGCGCGTGAAGCGGCCGATTTGCAAACGGTCTTTTGCGTTGGGTAGACCTAGTAAGTGGGCAGAGTGGACACCAAACGGGGTCACGCTGCGGGACCCCGTTGGCGGGAAATTCAAAAATTTAAATTTTCAAAGTACTGAAAAATGCATTAGGCAAGGTAGAACTCGAAAAAGTTGCATATAATGGTATACACTATCTTTTGATATGTTGTAGTACTCGATAGGGCCGAGGGTGGAAGAAATGAATTGGTTTATATACCCCATAAATACCCCAGAATACCCCAGAATACCCCATAAAAAGCTTATGCTGCTGACTGGCCACCAGACTGACTATTAATTGAACATTGCTGGACAACCTTGAGGCTCTCAAGCAGTGTCATCAAATAAGCATTCAATCCAATCCCTAATTGTCTCTTCATAACCAGGCAAGTCGTCCGGGGGACGCAGTATACTCCACAAATTTGAACTCCTACGCATGGTGACTACTCTCCTTTGTGGCCTCCTGACACTCCCAATCGCAAAACTAATGTCGAATTCGTGATCTACACCACAGAATACCCCAGAATCGACATACAGCACCCCTAACTTCCTATGGACTCGCAAAATTTTGCACTTGGGGTACGGTAACATGCAAATTCGTCATAGGTACGCTTAAACATCATCTAAACGCTAAACGAATGCCAAATTCGTAATCAGCGCCCCCGAAAACCCCGAAATCGAGTATAATATCGCGAAAGTCGACCCGACACCCAATATTCAAATGGACGCAACCGGGTTACTGTAGCTCTGCAAATTTGCTTTCCTTGTTGCGCGCAGTTGCGTGTGTACTTGCGTCCTGTGCTGTAGGTTGTGCTCGAGGAAATTCGGTTTGATTCGACCAACTTCAGTACCCCTCGATGCGCAGGAGATACAGCGCGGCTCGCTGGACGCCGCCGTAATCAAAGCAGGACACAAAACGGCGCTATTGCAACCAAGGCGTGTATGAAGGCACGTTTTTTTTTACATGATGTACAAATCAACTGCACAGAAGGTCCCACCCGGTGAATACCCTCAGCGCAGAATTCAACGAACAGATTCACAAGTAGCCGTCAGAACAGAAGACATACCTATCTCGCTGTCGAGGGTCCATGCGCGAGCTCCGTCCTGACACTCTTTCCTTCGCGCCTCAGACTGGAGTGGCACAAGTCATGAGCACGACGAGGCTCTTCGATGTCCAGTCACCGTCTGAAGAAGGCGATGACGCGGTCGAGTGTCTGCCTGCGGCGACGCTCCGACTCCGACCTCTGGGTCTGGGTCGCTTCGTAGGTACAAGTAGCGGATCCAGGGGGGAGGGGCGGTTGTGCGTCCGCCCCCTACCTCCCAAAAAATTTTCGCCTGCGGCGCTATTTTGTAGCACTTTTGTACCAAAATAGGCCAAAATCGACTAAAATTTTTGCCTGCGTCGCTATTTTATAGCACTTTTGTACCAAAATAGGCCAAATCGGCCAAAATTATTGCTTGCGGCGCTATTTTAAAACATTTTTGTACCAACATAGGACAACATCGGCAATAAGTTTCGCCGGCGGCGCAAATTTTGTTATGTGCTTTTACAGCATCTTGGCCCCCCCCCCTGTGGTCTCAAAAATTCCGCCCACCCCATTCCAAAATCCTGGATCCGCCACTGGTAGGTACTGTACGTACTGTTCGGCCACCAACAGAGTTGAGCAGGAATCCGACCGACCAACTACCGTAAATCCTCCAATAAGCGCCCCCTCAAATAAGCGCCTCCCCCCTCAAATAAACCCCCACCTTTTGTAAATACCAGCTGTACCAGGTAGGTACCAGCACTACCATACACATGTGCTCTGTGACCATTTCTGACACAAGATTCGGCTACCTATGACAGCACTACTACAAATTGCAGGTGTTCTGATCAGAAGCTATACAGTTTCAGTCTAAAATCTACGCAGATGTACACAAAACTGTGACAACAATGGGGAATTTTAGTGAAATTTTGGTACTCCGGAGGGGTTGAGTTAATAAGCGCCCCCCCCCCCTCGAATAAGCGCCCCTTCTAGAGGTAGGTTGAACAAGCTTTGTCTAAAAACTGTGGCACCACGTTGGCATCAGTGTAAGCTTGAGAGCGTGTGCGCTGCAATGTGCACTGGATAGTGAAGTGCGGCTAGACATTTAGGCGACAATCTGGTGGGGTATCGGCGCAATTGGTCTTGGATTTGTTCGTGGTACCTGATCCGCATATGGATCAGAAGATTCGCCGCAGGCACACAGTGCAATAAAAGCGTCGAAATGAGACGACGCCCTATTGAATAGGGTATAAACGGACGACGCCCTATTGAAAAGGATATAAATGGGACGACGCCCTATTCTTTTGGGCTTAGGGCCCGATGCATCCACACAAAGATTTGTTGAAATTTAAGCTGCCTGAAATTGTCGAAATTTTGCAATTCTGACAAAAACTTGAAAATATACCTAAATTCTTTAATTACAAAATCTAGAACTATTTGGTAAATACTTGGCAGACTATGGTCGACATATCCGTGCAACGAAATGTTGAAATTTAAGCTGTTTGAAATGATTGAAATTTGGGGATTTCAACAAAATCCTTGAAAATATCTCAAATTTCGTTAATTATGATTTCTGAAACTATGTGCTAAATATTTGGCAGACTATGCTCGACACATCCGTGCAAAGAAATTTTGAAATTTAGGCTGCTTGAATTTGTCAAACTTTGGGAATTTTAACAATACCCTTGAAAATATTTCTAATTATGTACGTTAATTATAAAATCTGAAACTATTTGCTAAATAATTGGCAGACTATGCTCGACACATCCGTGCAAAGAAATTTTGAAATTGTTTGAAATTGTTGGAATTTGGGGATTTTGACAACCTCCTTAAAAATATCCTAAATGTCGTTAATTACCGTAAATACTCTAATAAGCCCCCCCCCCCTCGAATAAGCCCCCCCCCCTCCAATAGTACCCCCCCCCCTAGAGGGAGGTTTAAAGAAATAAGCCCCCCCCCCTCCAATAGTACCCCCTACCTTATGTACTATAGTACATGTATGCGTACTATAAGGCATGCTCTATGCATGTATGTAGATATACCCTTAGTACATGCTATGTTAAGGATATTCAGTGCCTGGAAGGTATATTCTGTATGGCATACGTACATTTTGTGTACCTTGGGTCTCCGGAAGAGGGGTGAAAATCTAAGCCCCCCCCCCCTCGAATAAGCCCCCCCCCCCCCCCCTCCAATAGTACCCCCCCCCCCTAGAGAGGGGTTGAAAAAATAAGCCCCCCGGGGGCTTATTAGAGTATTTACGGTATAATCGCTGAAACTATTTGTTAAATACTTCGCAGACTATGCTCGATACACCCGTGCAAAAGTATTTTGAAATTTAAGCTGTTTGAAATTGTTGGAATTTGGGGATTTTGACAAAAACGCCGAAAATATCCCTAATTTCGTAATTATAATCTCTGAAACTATTTGCTAAATACTTGGCAGACTATGCCCAACACATCAACACAAAGATATTCTGAAAGTAAAGCTGTTTGAAATTGTCGAAATTTGGGAATTTTGGCAAAAACGTATAAATATCACTCATTTCGTTAATTATAATCTCTGAAACTATTTGCTAAATACTTGGCAGACTATGCTTGACGCATCCGTGCGAAGACATTTTGGAATTTACCTGTTTGAATTTCTCGAAATTTGGGAATTTTGACAATACCCTTGAAAATATCCCTAATTACGTTAATTATAAAATCTGAAACTATTTGCTAAATACTTAGCAGACTATGCTCGACACATCAGTGCAACGAAATTTTGAAATTGAAGCTGTTTGAAATTGTCGAAATTTAAGGATTTTAACAAAACCCTTAAAAATATCCTAAATTTCGTTAATTGTAATTGCTGAAACTATTTGCTAAATACTTGGCAGACTATGCTCGATACATCCATGCAAAGAAGATTTGAAAGTTAAGCTGTTTGAATTTGTCGAAATTTAGGAATTTTGACAACAACCTTGAAAATAGCCCTAATTTCGTGAATTCCAAAATCCGAAACTATGTCACAAATTAATCGCGTCTTATGCCCTTTCCATTTCAGCAAAAACTTTCTCGATACGACTTGTAAACAAAAGTGTTATTTTTTCGCCACGCCTCAGCGCGGCGAGGTGTATATAATACGGATGACAATGTCTGTCTGTCTGTCTGTCTGTCTGTCAGTCTGTCTGTCTGTGTGTCCGTTTGTGGCACCGAAGTTAAATATGTGACATATGTGGTCAAGTAGAGTCGACGTCGCTGAGTACGGATCCGATGTCCGTTTCTGTTGCTAATTTCGCATTTTCGAGATATTCACAATTAAAATTCAAAAATGTCGAAAATCGACTTTTTCACCTGATGAGCTAGCCGCGAAATTTCTTCAGAAATGGAAAGAGCACGGACCGCTGATAATTTGTAACACAAAAGAAATTTTTTGTCGACGTGGAATTTGATAGAAATACGCATTTGTTTGTTGAAATTTCATAAATTGACAAAAATAGAACGTCATTTATTGACGAATGTGAATGCAGAAATTGAAAGGTCGTAAGCCAATAAGAATTTGTAACATAGTTTTTCAGTCTTGAAATATTGCAATTTGGAGATATTTACAATTAAAATATTAAAATGCCGAAAATCGACTTTTTCGCCTGATGAGCTAGCGGCGAAATTTTTTCAGAAATGGAAAGAGCATAGGCCGTGGATAATTTGTAACACAAAAGAAATTTTTTAAAATGTGGAATTTCATAGAAATACTCGATTATTTGTCCAAATTCCATAAATTGACAACAATAGAACGTCAGTTATTGAAGAATGTGAATGCAGAAATTAAAAGGTTATAAGCCAACAAGAATTAGTGACATGGTTCTACAGTTTTGAAATATTGCAATTCAGAGACATTTACAATCAAAATATTAAAATGTCGAAAATCGACTTTTTCGCCTGATGGACTAGCGGCGAAATTTCTTCAGAAATGGAAAGAGCATAGACCGCGGATAATTTGTAACACAAAAGAAATTGTTTCCAATTGTGGAATTTTACAGAAATACGCCACAATTTGCCAAAATTCTACAAATTGACAAAAGCGTCATAGCACAGAATTACGTACACCAAACGAAGTTCCTGGTAGAGAACGACTACACCAAACAGTTGGCAAGTTTTTTTGTTCGATGTTGCGTATTCCCACAGGTATAAAACTTCGGATGAACGGCGTCGTATCATGCCGATACCATATAGCGAACGCGGCGATATCACTGAGCTTTAGATCAGTTGTACAGACAACCGTATCGTGGTAATAGCTGCACTTGAATTGTGGTACACGTTTTCATGATACCTTCTCTAGATACGGCTAATTATGCGAATGAAATTCACTGTACTGTTCACCGAGATATGACAGACACAAAGTATAGGTTGAACTTTTTACACACACGGCTTGTTTCGCCGCGCCCCAGCGCGGCGAGACACCCCTACGAGAGCTTTCGGCGTGCGTGCGTGCGTCTTTTCGTGCGTCCGTCTGTAACGCTCTCAGATCTCGGCGTTGGAAAGTCGTAGAGCGGAGATCTTGGGCTCTACGGATAGGTCTCGACTCACTGATCATTCCTACTAGTTGAGATTCAAAATTTTGAATTGCGCGCGCTACAGTAACCCGACGGTCGAAGCGTAAAACGGCTCTAGCTCATTCGTGCTACGTCGTAGAGCGGCAATCGACACGTCAGGTGAAAGCTCTCGACGTGTTCTTTCATGCGGCTGCGAAAGTTTCTTAAATTACGCAAACACGCACCGCGGAAAACGCCATTCTCGGCATTTTGACGCTAAAATCGCTCTAACGCGCTCAACTTGCGTCGTAGAGAGACGATCTCGAGCTTATTGGATAGCTCTTGACTCACTGATCACTTGCTCTCCCATTGGTCGAAACTCAAAAGTTTGAATTTCGCGAGTTACAGTAACCCGAATGTGCAAAAGCACAAAACGGCTCTAACTCGCTCGTCTTACGTCGTAGAGTGGCAATCGACACGTCAGGTGAATGCTCTCGGCGTGCACTTTCTTGCGTCTGCAAAAGTTTTTTCAATTACGCAAACACGCACCGCGGAAAAAGCCATTCTCGGCATTTTGACGCTGAAGCCGCTCTAACGCGCTCAACTTGCATCGTAGAGAGACGATCTCGAGTTTTTTGGATAGCTCCCGACTCACTGATCATTTGCTCTCCCATTGGTCGAAACTCAAAAGTTTGAATTTTAAGGTTCATAACACGAATGTGCAAAAGCACAAAACGGCTCTAAATCGCTCGTCTTACGTCGTCGTAGTAGCAATCGACACGTCAGGTGAAAGCTCTCGGCGTGCTCTTTCACGCGGCAGCAAAAATGTTTTCAATAACGCAAGCACGCTGAGCAAGAGCGCCATTCTCGAGATTTTGACACTAAGATCGCTGTTTGCTACATGCAGAAGTGCGACACGGTTTGATTGCTCGTAGTGCGCTGTTTTGTGCTCTGTCAATTGTTTGCCAAAACTTTAACAAGTTTTTGTCACTTTTTTAAAAGCGTTGCTTGAAAGAGGGATGTTCTCGCTCTAAAAGCCAAATCGCGGGGCGAAATCAATATTGCTATGCAATACCTCCTTGCGAAGCGGGGGCTCGTGAAGCAGAGCATGCGGGCGATGAACTCTCGCACTCTCTGCAGAAAGAACGCAACTCTTTGCAATGTCAGTAAAAATGCAAACTCAACTTTTTAATACCGGAGCTTGTTCGCCCGGCCTCAGCCGGCGCACCTGAGGAGAGCTCGGCGTGCGTGCGTCTGTGCGTCCGTGCGTGCGTGCGTGCGTAACGCTCTCAGATCTCGGCGTTGGAAAGTTATACAGCGTTATCTTGGGCTCTGCGGATAGGCTCGACTCACTGATCATTCCGCTACAGCAGAAGTCGAGATTCAAAAGTTTGAATTGCGCGCGTGACAGGAAGCCGAAGGTCAAAACGCAAAACGGCTCTAGCTCGCTCGTGTTTCGTCGCAGAGCGGCAATCGACACGTCAGGTAAAAGCTCTCGACGCGTTCTTTCATGCGACCAAAAGTTCTTCAATCACGCAATCACGCACCGTCGAATGCGCTCCACATTTTGACGAAAATCGCTCTAACACGCTCAACTTACGTCGTAGAGGGCCAATTCTCGAGCTTACTGAGTAGCTCTCGTCTTAGTGATCCCCCGTTCTCCCATCCGTCAAAACTCAAAAATTTGAATTTCGCGAGTTACAGTAATACGAAAGTCCAAAATACGCAAAACGGCTCTAACTGGCTCGTTCTTGCGTCGGGGATAGGTTATCTTGGGCTTTACTTAGGCATAGGTCTCGAATACCACCGATCATTCCGCTAAGAGAAGCGAAATTCGAAAGTTTGAATTTCGCGTAGTTACAGTAACTTGAAGGCCCAAAATGCAAAACGGCTCTAACTAGCTCGCCCTACGTCGTAGAACGGAAGTCGACACGTCAGGTGAAAGCTCTCGACGTGTTCTTTCATGCGGCAGCGACGAGTTTTCGAATTACGCAAACACGCACCACGGAAGACGCCATTCTCGAGACTTTGACATGAAGATCGCTCAACTCGCTAAAAATACGTTGTAGATAGACAATATCGAGTTCATTGGAGGACTCTCGACCAACTGGTCATTTGTTCTCGTGTTTGACAAAGTTCAAAAGTTTGAATTTCATGATAAGCAGTAACCCGAAGGTACAAAAGCGCAAAACGGCTGTAACTGGCTCGGCTCTACATCGTAGAGCGGCAATCTGCATGCCAGTCGGAAGCTTTTGACGCGTACTTTCATGTGTCAGCAAACATTTTTCTCAGTTACTAAAACACGCACCATGGGAAACAATATTTGTGAGTTTCGCGCTGCAATCTCTCCGAATTGCTCATGTTGCGATGATAGTGACACTCGCCATTCCATTCGAAGGCTCACGACGTACTGGCTCAAGTTTTCATTACTGAAACACGCACCAAGAAATACAAACTTTGTTTCGTGAGAGTCAGAGACATGCGACACGGTTTGATTCCGCCTAATGCCCTCTTTCGTGCTCCGTTAAATGTTTGTCAAAACTTTGACAAGTTTTTGTCACTTTTTAAAAAGGGTTGCTTGAAATAG
>JASAMZ010000261.1:0-11161 GCA_030248115.1 Linhomoeus sp. GSCO2_2 | reverse complement strand
CAGATTCCCCCCCCCCCCCACCCTGGAAGTCGAACTTGTAGGCGTATCTCTTGCCGTGGACCTTGGTCATGATGTTCTTGTCGTAGTAGTAGCGCAGGGCTCGCGACAGCTTGTCGTAATTCATGTTCGGTTTACTTTTGCGCTCGCCCCACCGACGGGCCACCTCGTCCGGATCGGTCAGCTGCAGTTTACGGATACGGTAGCGTTGGAAACCTGCACATGGGCACATAGTCGGGTAGCGAATTGTCGGGCGCACATGTGCCGTTGCCACGCCAATAGGCACCTCCCCTTCTTCATTGACTTAACGTCTAGTCCTCAAAAGTCGAGATAGGGACTGGAGAAGGGGCTTATTGGAGTATTTATGTAGGTGTTGTGCAGCTCGATGCGGTCGTTTCCCCATAATTCAGTTCTGCAATCTACGCAAGTTCCACAATCTACATTCCACGGGCTCTGGCTAGGCTAAAGCTTGGGCTTGCGCTTAGGCTTAGTCTAAAGTTAGGCTTATGCTTAGGCTTGAGCTCGGACTTAGAAACGGTTTGAATCGTATCGCTACAGTATTTTCGCTCTGGCACCGCTTGAATCAAAATGGGAAATCACACTTTTTTGATTAGTTTAAAAATTACAGCTTTATTACACTCCACAAATCCTGCACCTTGAACTCTCCCTGCGTCCCTCCCCAGGTGATGCACTCTGCGTTGCGGCTATCCGACAACAACTCTAGCAGGAACTGCCACAATTGGATCTGGCCGCTGCCTAAAACTTACACGTCACACCGGAATCCCTCATAAAATTGTGTGGTAATTCGGTGTAGTTTGTTCCGAACTCACCGGCGCTGGCTAGTCGGCTGCTGGTGGGGCCCAAAATTTGGTAGGGGTCTGAAAAGTTGCAGGAATTGTCGTCGCTTTGCGGCTGCAAAGTCGCCATAATTTTAGAGAGTTGCGGTATATTTCCTTTGGGATTCTAAGTGGAGCGGATTTGGGAAGTGGGGTGGGGTGGGGGGCGAAATTTATGCTCTCTCCTTCTCCTCCCCCAGTCCCAAAATTAGCGGAACATTGTTAACTTGCGCACTGTGCCACTTATGTGCCCCTACCCTTCCTTCCTTCCCCGCCTCTTCCAGTTAACTCGATAATCGCCCAACCGCGTAGTCCCCACGGGCCGCTTAGCAGACGCGATTGGGAAAGAGTTAAATGGCGGCCCAAATTCGGTTTGGCTTCTTAACGAGTGGCCCTCCCCTTCCGAAATTCGGTTAGGGGCGTCGTCGGTCCGCGAGGGCCAAAACGTTCGACGTTCGCCAATGATGGCGAAATTTCTAGATTTTGCAGCGTGGACTCGGATTTCGACTGCGAAAATGATGTCGTATCACGCACGCAGATTACTGTACGAAGCTGTAAATTCGCCCTGTTTATTCTTTGAGTTACATACCGAATTTCGGAAGGGGTTATCGCGCTCTGACTCTACCAGTCACCCCCCCCCCCCCCCCTTGCATCATGTTTACTCAAGCGATGGAGCATGAAAGAGCGCCTAACGAGCTCAATGAGCGGACGACCCTTCTTCCAAGGCTAATTTGACCCGCGTGGCCGTTATTGTTGTACCGTACTAGGTACGTGCGTGCGTGCGAGTTGTCAAAATTGCGCGCGAAATCGCCGCGAAAAATTGTCGGCCTTCGCTTCCGAGGGATAATCGTCGTGTTTTCGCGATCGCGCGCGCTGAATAATTGAGAAGCGTGGCGGCTCGCTTCGCTCGCGGCGCGCCGTTTTGATCTCGCTCCGTCATCGGATACCCCCCCCCCCCCCCTCCCCCCTTGTTTGAAAATATGGTACTATAGTCCGTTCAAAAATAATGAGAACTGGAGGTTTTTCGGCTGGCTCCGTGACCTGTTTCAAGGTAGGTGCGCGGTAGGGGTACCAATCGATAGAGTATGGAGAGTGGGTTTGCACCATGCGTGTTTTGTAAAAATTACGCAACACGCACAGAAAACAACGCTTACTGAAAAAAATCGACTTTTTCAATACCTGGCCGATTTTTCTCATTTTAATTTTATTTTGTAGATTAATATGTCCTTATTAAGTGTGTAAAATTTGGCGACCCTAGCTCGACGCATAAGAAAGTTGCAGCGATTCTCCCGACCCCTACTTTTTTAGATCCTTAACAAATTTTGAAAATCGCCGCAAAAAATTGCCAAAACTCTGTAACTTGCGAATGGCTTGACCGATCTTGCTCATATTTGGACAGCGTATGGGCGGCATATAGGACCAGCTTCAAACCAATCGACAGCCTAGCAGCCTCTATATTTCTTGAGCAGCGGTCATTTCAAGACGCCGTCGTGGAAAAAGGGAACTGGGTGGGGACTGGGTAAATTTTTTAATCGGAGACGGCCAAACTGCAGTACGCTGTGTTGATACCCATACCCTCTAATAGTGTGCTAAGTATCGCCGAGATTCCTCAATCGTCACGAAAGATATTCGCAAAAGAAGATTTTTCCCTTGTCTGGCGGGCGCTGTAATTTTTCCACTTTTGTTGATTGGTTGCAACTTTTTGCCTGGCAGGGGGGGGGGGGGGGGGGGGGGGGGGGGGGGGGGGGGGGGGGGGGGGGGGGGGGGGGGGGCGCGCGCCAACTAGCTAGCTCTGGTCTTTTTTATTCGATGCGTCGTCCGTTTTTCAACATTTTTGTTGGTTACGACTGTGCTCGAATTCTGCTGCTATCAGGAGTTACGGTGCCACCAAGCCAATCGGAAAGATCTACTAATATCGTTACACTGAGGCCAAAATCGCACAGTATCTCAGGAACCAATAATGTAGCGCACACATCGGCGCATCGATTGTTACAAAAATAAAGTCACTAGCACTAGCCAGCAACAAGCTATGGCCAGAAAACGGCAGCTCCAAAATCTGGGTGGCAAAGCGACCAATTTGGCGTTTCTAGCAGCATATTTGAATGGCTGCTGTCCGCGAAGTTTTGGACCGATAGGTCTGATATTTTACACGAAGGTAGTCCTATATGCCTAGCATACGCTGTCCAAATATGAGCAAGATCGGTCAGGCCATTTGCAAGTTACAGAGTTTTGGCAATTTTTTGCGGCAATTTTCCAAATTTGTTAAGGATTTAAAAAAGTAGGGGTCGGGAGAATCGCTGCAACTTTCTTATGCGTCGACCTAGGGTCGCCAAATTTTACACACTTAATAAGGACATATTAATCTACAAAATGCAATTAAAATGAGAAAAATCGGCCACGTATTGAAAAAGTCGATTTTTTTTAGTGAGCGTTGTTTTCTGTGCGTGTCGCGTAATTTTCGCAAAACACGCATGGTGCAAAGCCACTCTTCATACTCTATCGATTGGTACCCCTGCCGGGCACATATCTTGAAACAGGTCACGGAGCCAGCCGAAAAACCTCCAGTTCTCATTATTTTTGAACGGACTTTAGCTAGCTCCCCCTCTCGACTTAATGGCCCCGCGGAGCGCTCTTGGAATTCATTAGGCGGCTTGTTGGAGACACCGAGAATGGGGAATGAAATCTGATAGCGACGCAAGAGGACTGAGTGCCTTTTAGAGTCATGTTTGGGGGGGGGGGGTGGGGGTCAAACTCGGATGAGAAGGAAATTGCGGCGCGAACGGAGGAACGCAAAACAAAGAGGGAGAGAGAGATGGGGGCAAGAGCGCAAAGATTACGGTAGTGACGCAAAAGCCTGGAAGGAGTTCGCGGGATGATTATTGACTTGAGAAGGTTCACAGCAAGTGACACTGTCCGTGTCCAATCGACCAATTTTGCAGTCGCGACAATCTACTCACAGATCACAGCAAACGCGCCGAGTCAAAGGGTCTTTCACAGGCTACCATCGCGATACCTACGCTTCAGTCAAGTCGCTCTTTCTGCAGTTTCTCAAAATTCAAACTTTCAAATTTCAAATTTCAAACTCCCGCCCTACCGCACACCCACCCGGCTGTCCGTGGCCCTGGTGGACCATGGCTTGATTGGCCGTCGGCAGTCGGAGTGGGCTCGACAAACTCGCGATTGGGTTTATCGCCGTGGGCGCCAGCGGTTGCTGTTGTTGTGGCTGTTGTGGCTGTTGTGGTTGTTGTACAGGGTGTTGTGGCGGTGGGTGCTGGCCTTGAGGGGGACTGGGCCCCCCTCCCAGACCCCCCGCCGAGCTCCCGGGAGAGAGGTCGGACCCCCCGCCGCGCGAGGAGCCGCTCCCCTTACTCGAAGTCAGCAGGGAGCCGGGAGGAGTCATAAACAGGTCAGCGGTGCCCGTCAGAGCTGGAATATTGAGCGAAATTAGGCAAAATTAGGCAAATTGCGTATAAATGTGTCAAAATTAGGCAAATTCTGTATCAAATGTGTAAAAATTGTGCAAATTATTGAAGAAATATGTCAAGCTTTGTCGAATTGTAAATAAATGCGCAAAATTAAGCAGATTTTGAACGAAATATGTCAAAACTAGACCATGTTGGACTAAAATGCGGCGAATTTTGAGCGATTTTCTCACCCGCGAGATTCAGTCCGGCGTTGCCGGCGTCGTAGAAGGATCCGGCTGATTTCTGGGCCAGTTGCTGCTGCTGTTGATGGTGCTGCTGACTGGCGAACTGGATCTGAGGATTACGGTAGATATAAGACTTGGGAAATCGGAACGAAAACGGATAGGAAAGCACTGACCAGTCACTGACGTTGACATACGAAATTCAACATGTCAGCATTGGTCAGTGTTACTCCATCCGTGCTTGTGCTAGCCGCCACTTTCCCTCGTGCATTCAAAACAGTCATGGCATAAATTCGACTTTACACGCTGCTCTATGCGTCGTACTATCTCGCCGTCTTACTGTGAAAGGGCAAACTTTGGACGCTGAATAACTCATGCGGATTTCGCGGCGGTACTCTACCATCCGTGAAAGTTTTCGCAAAGGTTCGTACACGTTAGAGTACGGCGTACGCCAATGCCGTCTGACAGATTCTCTAGATACATACATACATCGAAAAGCGCCAAGCGGCGTAACTTCTCAGAGTTAGCTTCACACATCTTCTATACCGTAACCTACCGTAACCCTCTCTCCCACCTGCGAGACATAGCTGAAGGCGCTCGGGGGCGCTTGCTGCTGCTGCTGCTGGCTCGTGGCGGTCGGCGGCAGGTCGTTCTGCTCCAGCTTGATCTGCACAAGCGGCGGCGGCGCCCGACCCGCCCGCGGCGCTTCGCCCGCGAAGGCGTCATCCGCAGCCGAAGCGCCTTCGCTCTCTGCGCCGCGCCTGCTCTCCTCTGCGCTTTGATCCATAGAGAGAGCTCGCTGAAGCTTCTAGCTCCCTGCCTGCGCCTGCGGATACGGACGTCCGCGCGCCGGACTGTCGGAATTACAGTTTCCTTCCCGCGAAAGGAGGGCTAAGAGCGTACTGAGGAGACGACGACGACGACGGAGGGAAAGGGAAGCCGCGGCGGACGAGCGACCGTAACCCCCGCTAGCTGGCTGGATCGATGCGCCTTCCTGCGTGGCTGCGGCTGGCGCTCGCAATCACGACCGGCGCTTCCTGTAAGCCTGACGAAGGGGTACCCCCCCCCCCCCCCCCCCCTCCCATTCGGTGTGCCCTTTGATGCCCCCCCCCCCCCCCCTTCATGTCACATGTCAGCTAGCAGCCGACGCCGCCTCAAATGGCCCTGCTGTAATAATGCATTAAGCCGCCGCCGCCGCCGCTCCTTTGAGGGGGGACTTGCGGCGCGCAGAGAGGGGGGGGGGGTCACTCTATGATCCTTTCAATCCCCCCCCCCCCAAAATCGCGTGCGGCGGCGGCGGCAACAGTCGCGCTGACGCAATTGCGTCTCCCTTTCCATTGTTCGCGTGTCATTAGCGACGCGAGGGTGCAGGGGGGGGGGGGCGGTCGAGGTCAAAGGGGGGCCCCCCCCCCTCCTTAGGCACCTTTCTTTTGTCTCTAAGGGCGACCCCCCCCCCCCCCCCCCGAGTGCGCAAAGAAATCGGCCGCGCGACGACATAAGGCGCGGTTATTCGGTGGGTCTCTAGGGCCAATAAAGACCGCCGCCAGAATGTGTACAGTGCGGTATATAGTGGGCAGAGAAAAAAATCTTAGAGACAGTTGATTATGGGGGCGCCCAATAGCGGGCGCAATTGGCCCTTGCTGTCATTAGCTCAAGGACTATGGCGGGGGGGGGGGTTACAGTGTAGGGAGGGGGGGGGGGCGATTTTCCGCACCGTTTGATTGATGATGGACAGAAGGGCGGTGAAATAGCGTTAGCCGAGCCCGAGGCCCGACGGACTAGCAGAAAATCGTGTAAGGATAGAGAATGATGTTAGGTTATCCTATGGGATGACTTGCGTGCGTGTTCCGATGTGTTTGGAAGGGAACTTCTGCCATGTGCAAGCCCGAACGAATCCACTTTAGTGGCAAATCGGATGGCCGTTTTAAATAGAATGGTTTAGTGTCGAAAAGCATTTTGCAAGGAGCCCATAAGTATCGGCAAAGTCTGACTCGTCGTCGTCACTCGCAACAACCGTATTCAGACGTTGAATCAACACAATTCAACACTGCCAATGTGATCAACGAATCGTAATCTACCTTCCCTCAGGCGCCACCACAATATAACAAGAATTAAACCGCAAATCTGCCACGTGCAAAATTACTCTCTGCCCTATTTCACTCGTTGTCAATCTTCGGTTCGTTTTCCTCTGGCAACACTTCCAAATTGCCTTTGAATTCGGTGAAGGCCTCGCGAAATTCCTAAAAGCGACTATTATCACCGAGATGCTGAAGTTTGAAAGTCGCAAATACCGTAACCGATGGCGGGGCTTGCGTCGCGCTCTCGGAAAGGTTGTTTATGTCCAAAATGCTGCCCTCGTTTAGAGTTTCCATCAAGCCTGGCTCTGCGTCGCTTAGTGGTCTGTCAGTGACCGAGTCGCCGTCTGGAACACTTCACAAAGTTATCCAATGGTACCATATGTTATGTTATGTTATCCGCATACCAGCGGAAACCCGCATTTTATTGGAGAGTATTCACTGTGTTTTCTTGTGTTTCATGTGCAGGACAAAGCCAAGACTTCATATATGGTGACAGTTACTTAGCACGGGCTGGCCCTAAGCCAAAGCGTAAGCTTGAAAGCCTAAGCCTTGCTGAACATAGCCTGAACCTAATCCAGCGCCTAAGCCCGAGCCTACGCTGAAGCATATGCGTAAGCTTAAACTTAAGCCTAAGCCCAAGCCAGCGCAACGCGGGCCAAGCTTAAAAGCCTACGCTTGACTGAACCTAATCCTGAAAATCTAGAGCCTAAGCCTAAGCTTAAGCCTAGGCCTTCACTGTCCAACAAACGTGCGGGTTTTCACTCAAATGCGGGTATTCCCGGTCACAAAACCTGACAGAAAGTGCACATGCAAATCCTCTAAGGTACCCTCTTTGTGAAACGATCTCTTTCTTTGGTTCTCTGAGCCGGCCGATAGAGTGAACTTGATCTCTGGGAAGCCGACCCCTTCAGAAATCGACGAGCAAACCGACTCTAAAGATAAATATTCCAAGTTAGGTTTTGATTTTGTCATCACAAAATGACCTCTTTTCCTCTGCTGGACGTTTAACAACGCTTTCCGGCGCAAATAGTCGCTTAGGTGGACGCTGACCTGCCTAGCTCCAGTGAAGGCGTCTTGCAGAGAGCTGTGACTGCAGAGAAGAATATTATAATAGGTATTGTGTTTTAGCAATTTGCATGTTGATTGTAGAAGTATCTAGATGGGGGGGGGGGGGTGGAAGGGGGGGGGGGGGGGAACTGGCCAGGCGTTCAGGAGAATGTAAGTGGGCCGAGAGAAAGTAATGAAACCAAAGAGCTAATGGTGTTGGGGTGAATTGTGTATCATGGTAATAAACGAAAAGCTAACTAGTCTTACCTGCTCCGCTTCGGCAAACCCCTTTCCGACCGATCGGCGCCACCTTTCTCGCAGTCGTCGCTGTCCAATCGTCGCCTCCTCTCCTCTCTCACTGATTGAGAATACTCGAGCTTATTGTTAGCCACTTCTTCGCTTGTTAGAGAGTTCTTTTGATTTTGACGCCGCCGTCGGCGCATCACTGACGGACTACCAACTATGGAGCCCGCCTCGTCGGAAATGCTGAAAGCGCGGTGTTTCGACGACGGCGACGACGACGACGACGACGACGACGACGGTGGCGGCGACGACGACGACGACGACGACGACGGCGGCGGCGACGACGACGACGACGACGACGACGACGACGACGACGACGACGACGACGACGACGACGACGACGACGACGACGACGACGACGACGGCCGAATCATACGGTAGTCTGGCGCATGAGCCGATCATGGGCGAAGTGCCTCGACCCTGGCTTGCCTGGGTGTGCGGCAGTTCCGGCACCGACTCGTCCCAAAACGGGTCCGGTCTTTGTTCGGGTGTCACGTTGTAATTGTCGTCCACAATGCTTAGGCCGACCTATTAAACGATTGTATAGAGTTTATACAATGATTAGAAGCTGAAAGCAAATGCCTGAAGATTTCTGTCGATGACGTAGTTCGTCTCAAAGTCTTCGTCGTCCTCGCCCATTGGATTCATGAGAACTTCGGCCACCTTCAGCCAACTGAAGCGGGAAAAATTGCCTTAGGCTATTCAGGAAAAGGCTGGTAAAAGTTGGAGCCCCACTCACCCCACGTAGAAAATAAACTGCAGCATGGTAAACACCGGAATGTAGTAGTCGGTCTGAATCGACAGATCGTAGTGTAGCGGCGACGTATTGTAATTGTGACGTTTGATGATTTGACGCATTGTCATTGGAACGTATTTGATTGAAGTCACTGTGATTTTGGCAAAGTGTGGTGCGACGTATTGTGACGTAATACGATGTGTCGTGGTGACTTGTGACGCACTTTGGTAGTGATGTTCGGTGATTGTGACGTCTTTAAAAAACTGCGACGTATTCTTACAACGATAGTGACGTTCTGCAATTTGTGACGCATTGTAATTGCGATGTGAATATGACGTATTGTAACTTTAACACATCGTAACGACAAATAAGGCACAATACATACCTCACTGTTCAGAAAACCCTTGCTGGGATCCAAGTATTGCCGTCCCAAGAGCGCCACGACAAAGTATGTTCTTACTCCCAGATTGACAACTTGCGTATACACCAGTGGAATACTGATCCAGTCGTAGCAAAGCAAGGTTGCCACGCTTAGGCGAAACTTCATGATTGTCTAAATTTAGATTTGTGTGTGAAATTTGCATAAATTTCACAAGTCGATCAGAATCAATCCTTGTACCCTCATCAACTGCTCGAACAGCTGATCGCTCTCCAATCTACCCTCGTCTCTAGCCTTGGCAACGAGCGTGCAACACCACTGAATTGGAATCCAGAATTTGGGATGGTCGCTCTTTAGACCGTCGACGATCGCCAGCTCGCCTTCGGTCATTAGGCCTGTGAAAGTGCTTTGGAAATGCTTACGGCAGCCGTAAAATTTGAATAGACAAACTACAGTAACCCTACCCGAGTCCACGACGTGGCGTAGGGTGGGAAATCGCTTCTTGACAGCGGTACTGATGTCTCGCAACGCTAGCGCCTCGAATAGCACGAGATACCGTATGCAGTTGCGTCGCGTCATTCTACCGTAATGATCAGCCCCTTTGACGTATGTAGCGATCTCCAGTGCTGCTCTGTAGTGTAACGATTATAAACTTTGGCTTTGTGCTATTGGCGTGGTTTTGCCAATTTGCTTTTGCTACGCCGCGTGCTGTATTATTTCGCCGCGCGTCAGCGCGGCGAGGTGTATATGTGACAGGGAATACCCGCATCCAGTGAAAACCCGCATATGCGGGTTTTCACCAAACCACTTAGTGAATACCCGCATATGCGGGTATTCACTGATCCCGTTAGTGAATACCCGCATATGCGGGTTTTCACTGGTCCAGTTAGTGAATACCCGCATATGCGTGTTTCAGGGCGCTGTTCCGCAGAATCGCCAGCCGCATACAAGTGAACACGGTACATTCTTATTCCAAGGTCCGCTTGAAGTCTTGCCATGTATTTAATCTAATCCTTCCAAGCATCCTAGCATTGAATTCTTTCCTTGGGTTCTTTTACTTCAAGTTCACCAGCAATTACTGAATGAATCCGCACCAATTCATTCCACCGTTACAATGAATGTATTTTGGCTCAGGCTTTGGCTCAGGCTTAGGCTTAGGCTTAGGCTTAGGCTCAGGCTTTCCTCCGGCTCAGGTCTACGATCTCCTCCTGCTCAGGCCTACGATCTCCGCCTAGCCTACGATCTCCTCCTGCTCAGGCCTACGATCTCCGCCTAGCCTACGATCTCCTCCTGCTCAGGCCTACGATCTCCGCCTAGCCTACGATCCCCTGCTCAGGCCTACGATCTCCGCCTAGCCTACGATTTCCTCCTGCTTAGGCCTACGATCTCCGCCTAGCCTACGATCTCCTCCTGCTCAGGCCTACGATCTCCGCCTAGCCTACGATCCCCTGCTCAGGCCTACGATCTCCGCCTAGCCTACGAACTCCTCCTGCTCAGGCCTACGAGCTCCGCCTAGCCTACGATCTCCTCCTGCTCAGGCCTACGATCTCAGCCTAGCTTACGACCTCCTCCTGCTCAGGTCTACGATCTCCGCCTAGCCTACGATCTCCTCCTGCTCAGGCCTGCGATCTCCGCCTGGCCTACGATCTCCTCCTGCTCAGGCCTACGATCTCCGCCTAGCCTACGATCTCCTCCTGCTCAGGCCTACGATCTCCGCCTAGCCTACGATCACATCCTGCTCAGGCCTACGATCTCCGCCTAGCCTACGATCTCCTCCTGCTCAGGCCTACGATCTCCGCCTAGCCTACGATCACATCCTGCTCAGACCTACGATATCCCCTTTTGGTGTCGACTCGTGTAGTAATTTGGTGTATTCCGTAATTTGTGTGGACTGATTCAGTATTTTGGTGTCCTAGACGGGTTTTCACTAAACTTTTTAGTGAATACCCGCATATGCGGGTATTCACTAACACGGCTAGTGAAAACCCGCATATGCGGGTATTCACTAATACTTCTAGTGAAAACCCGCATATGCGGGTTTTCACTGGATGCGAGTATTCACTGTAACATATATATGTTGCAGTCAGTAGCCGTCTTCAGGCGATAGCCGTCTAGACGGCTATCGCCTGGTCGATCAGG
>JASAMZ010000260.1:0-17808 GCA_030248115.1 Linhomoeus sp. GSCO2_2 | reverse complement strand
CGAGATCGAAGACGTCCTGAAAGAGCGCAATCTCCAGGTGGAGTGGAGTGGGGAGAAGTTCCGTCCAAAGACCATGGACCTCTATCGTCTGAATCTGCAAGAGCTGTCGTCGAGCAGTGAGTTGGTCTCTACCAGAGTGCAGTTGAGGAAGAACAAGGGCGTGTACAAGGCCGCCGTCACCGTCTTGACCAACGGAACGTATGTTTGTGTATGGTGGAAGCCGCAAGGCAATCGAGACTATTTATATTTGCGAGCCTAAGGTACATGTCGGTACCTCAACTCAACTCAACCCGAATGAACGCAGCGTGACTTATGCTTCGACATTATTGATGCATTATTATGCAATGTTGATGAAATGCGTAAGGATATCACCTCTTCAGACTCGAAGGTCAGTGCCAGAGTCTCGTCGACGTCTTCAGCAAAATGGAGCGTGACCATGACAAAATGCAGCGTCGCTTTGACGCTCGATTGGCAGAGCAGCAGCGGTCACTGATTGACAGCCAAAGAGGACTCCAACGCAACATCACTTCTCAGATGGAAGCCACCAGAGCGCAGCTGACAGAGTTGCTGAGTGACGTGTCAACGTTATTCGTCGACCACTGTCCCCTCGGATGGACGAGTCAGGGCGACGACCTCTGCGTCAGAGTGATTTGGCAATACAAGTGGGTCATTGGTTAGTGCGTGCGCGCCTCAGGCACACTCGATTCTGCGCATAGGGTGAGTGTAACCCGGCGGGGGTGGGGGGGGGGGGGGGTTTACCCCAAAACCCACACGGTGACCACCACCTCCCCTCTGACTGAGGGACCCTGCCAGGAATTTAAAAGATTCGCATGCGGCGCTTGAAAATAGCATAATTTTCGTCTGTGGTACTTTAGACGTTTTAGTTGTTTGGCAAAATGTTTAGGACATTTGACCGCCCTCCCTTCTGAGGCCCTGGATACCCCCCCCCACCCTGAGGGGTCGCTTTCGCCTCCCCCCCCCCCCACCCTGAGGGGTCGCATTCGCCTCCCCCCACCCCCCCCCCCCCCCCCCCCCCCCCCCCCCCACCCCTTCGGGGCCGGTTGGCGCTTATACTACTGCGCACTGGCAGGACGAGGGAAGAGGCGAGGATGGCATGTGGATCCTTTTGGGGCGACCTGCTCAATCCAAAGACAATGGAACTGAACGATTTGCTCGCTAAACGTGAGTTACTTTTCACCACGTCACGAATATTTCGGGCTGAACACAAAGAAAGCCGAAAGCACGTTCTCCATCCCTCTTATCCCTTTCTTTCTCTTGTGCTGGCATGTCGTATACGTACGTACGTACGTAGACACGTCGCGAGCTTAAACAGGGAGCCAAACACATCTAATATCTCCAAATTCCTATTTTCCAGTTGCGAGTGGAGATGACGTATGGATTGGGCTGAACGACATGGCTCGCGAGGGTGACTATCGATGGACGGACAACTCGACGCCCACATACAGGCGTTGGGAGAATGGGGAACCCAACAACTACGAAGACGAAGACTGCGTCACCTTTGTGGGCACAGGCGGCAAAAACAAATGGTACGACATCGACTGCACACTCCGTCGGTACTTCGCCTGCGAACTACACAAGTCGCCCGCGATGAAGAGGGAGAAGGCGGCTTCCTAACGGAAATGTTTCTATTACAATGCTAATGCGACGTTAGAATAAGCGAATTCGGTGAGCTGCCGCAGACCAACGCGTGACTGACACTCTAGGCAACGAATTCACATGGCAGAAATATCAACACAACAGAGCAACAATACTCCCTCCTACTGACCTCTTCTTTGCCGTTGATGGAATCCTCCTACTGACGTCTTCTTTGCCGTTGATGGAATCGTTCTTGGCCGCGTTCTTGCGCTCTTGTGTAGAGGTCGCTTTGCCTCCTCTGTCCCCTCCTCTCCTGCCTCAGTACGACGTGGCGTGTGCAGACTTGCAGTGGTCTTCATAATAGGTAGTCTCGAAATTGCAAAATTTTTAACGAACTTAACTTGACAATTGCGACAGCTTTGACTCTGGCTATGTCCACCACCTAGCACGTAACAGTTTTCTAAGCCAAGTTTCTAAGTTTCACGGAAAATTGTGACGTTCTCGTGAATCGCCAAATGAACTTCGCCAACGAATGAATGGCTGACCACGCGTGTCGTTTGGACGTCTGGTAATCGTTTGTCGTGCTTGCAGTACAGCGCAGACTAAAGCGTGACTGTACCTTGTGAAGACTATCTTGCAGACACGTTCCTCGCAGCGCCGCAGGTGAGGCAAACCTACGGTACGTTGCATGTACGCATGTCCATTACGCGGATTCACGAACAACTGAATATTCAGCATTCAGTTCTATTCAAATGAACCATGCGACGCAATTCTCACTAAACTATTTATTCAGTCCTTACTCGCATCAGTCATCCGCTTTGCAAGGCATGTGCTACGTCAGCCTTCAGCCTAAATGTGGCTAGTTGACACCTCGGGGAAGGAACACCAACGAAAGATGTGTCACACCCAAGCCCACATACCTAGACGAAATGTCGATACAATAACGTTCGGAGACACACTCGCAGTCAGCGTGACCAATAGAAACTCATTTTAGTTTCAGTTTCAGTTAAAATTGTGGTGCTGGCTGAGATTCAGTATTAGTTTCAGTGATAGAATTCGCGCGAGTTTCGATTCAGTAAATTAAACTCAGTTTCAGTTATTGAAGGTTCAGAAAGTCACAACGAATTGCTCAAAATCATTTATGTGGGATGCTATTTAGTTGGCAAAGAAGCGATTCCTAAACTTGGGATGGCATCGTTTCATATTTGGACCTTAATATGAGCAAAATGACTACATACGTAGAAATTTCGACTAGAATTTTATGAAAACATAATGAAATTGGGTATTGTTTGGCATTCAAATAACTGAAACTGAACTGCGAGTTTCAGTTTCAGTTTTAGTTTCAGCTATGGAATCCGCGCGAGTTTCGATTCAGTTTCAGTTAACTGATTGTAGCTGAAACTGAAACTGGTTTAAGTTTCTATTGGCCACCCTGCTCGCAGTCAGGGTGTGGAAGGAAGGGACTGTCGCAGCTCTCTCAAACTCTCTTCAACCCTGTCCAGACGTCTGCTCATCGCTTCCAACTCCTCCTTCAAATTTGGGCCTTGTCTATTCGGCCTGCAAGTGCACACACTTTGTGACAAGCAACCTCTGTTCTACTCAGCATTTCGCATTTCAGCTTTGATTTGGTCTGCAGCAGCAGAAACAGTGACAATATCGTTTAGAAACTCATTTGTACGCACGTTCCGTTGTCCTCCACGACTGTGACGGCGGCCCTGTAGACGCCCCTGTCCTTCCTCAGCTGCACTCTGGTGGAGACCAACTCACTGGTCGAAGAGAGCTCTTGCAGATTAAGTCGGTAGAGGTCCATGGTCTTTGGACGGAACTTCTCCCCACTCCACTCCACCTGCAGATTGCGCTCTTTCAGGACGTCCTCTACGTCGCGCACTGACATTCTCTGCTTCTTCGCCGACTTTGAGCCCCCTCCACCGCCCCCGCCAATCTCAAACCAACCTAGTTTGAGACGGAAACCTCCATGCCCGCTTTCCTCTGCTGAAATACATACATACAAAGTGCTCTTTTCCGAGTGAAAGTGCACAGTACTCATGCGCAGAGAGAATTAATTCAGTACAGCTCTCTTCCATCTCGTTGACGTTCAGGACGTCGCTGTGCGTCTGGTTCTTGGTGAAGAGCTTGTTCAAGGAGTGGGCGACTCTGTCGGGTCGGGCGTTGTCCCTCTCCCAGTAGACGGACTTCCACAGCTCCGGTGTCAGTTGTGCAGTGGTCGTCCTCTGCTCCTTCAGCAGTCGCGAGAGCCTCTGGGAGAGAGTCAGCTCGTCTCCAGTGGGGTCATAGGAGTGGTCGACGACCAGAGTGGCCACCACAGAAGAGGCCGTCTCCCTTCCCAGTCGATTGACGTCCTCTGCTCGCAAATAGACGCTGTCAGACTGACTGCCATCACCACTGCTGCTGTTTGCCAACTGCTGCAGTTTGGCGAACAGTTGTCCCTTTTGTAGCTGTTGACCCTGAACGCAGACACATGCGTGCAAGTCGTAAGCAATGTGCCTTGCACAAGCTCTTAATCATTGACTTGGCTTCGTGCCATTCTACGGTTTTGCACACACGTAATCCTAAGTTCACTCTTTTATGACAAAGTTGCGCATGACAAACCTTGATTGTGAGTCGTCGAGTGGAGCTGATCTGCGTGTGAACGCGGTACTCCAACTGGAGACTGCCAAAGGTCGCTGGATAACTCTTAATCTCCTCCAGAATGGAGAGGCAGTCTTCTTCAGTGGCAGCGACCATTTCAAAGTTGATGAGGCTTCTCAGCTTCGTGAGTGGAGTCCACTTGTTGTTGATAAAGAACTTTTCGGAGAGTGGGGCGGCGTCGTTCTCCCAAAGGAAGCGCGCCTCCACTATCGGCAGTGGAGAGATCTGGTCTTCAATGAGAGAGACGTCGCCTGTTCGGTTCCTGAATTAATCTCAGTTGCTTGTTTGCTCGGCAGCATTGGTGACGCTCTTATTCGCTCACAACCTTGCAACTCTGCTCAACTTGGTGGGCAACTTTTGCGCAAGTTGTGGAAGATGCCACATGAAATCCTACTCCAGCTACCTATATCTTAGAAGCATACGTGTAAGCGCCAACCGGCCGGGGGGGGGGGGTCGGGGGGGGGGGGGCGGGGTATAGGACCCCCTCAGGGGGGGGGGGGGGGGTCTGAGGCCCCTGGAGAGGGGGTCAAATGACCTAAAAATTTTGCCAAAAAAGTACCAAAAAGTAAGAAAACTTTGCAGAGATTGGCCAAAAAGTGCCAAAAATCGCTTAATTTTGGTCAAAAACGTCCAAAATATAGCGCCGCAGGCGAAAATTTTGCCATTTTCAAGCGCCGCAGGCGAAATTTTTGCCATTTTTAAGCGCCACAGGCGAAAATTTTTGAAATTCTAGAAGGGGGGTCTTTTGGGGAAGGCGGGAGGGGGTACCTGTGGGGGGGGGGGGGGGGGTATGGGGGGTGCGCTTTTGGCTGGGGGGGGGGGGGGCGGACCCCCCCCCCTCCCCACACCCCCCACCCCCCGGTTACACGTATGCTTAGAAGAAAGTGCAGACGAATGCAATTCAGCTTGGAAGCTTCTTTCCACTTTCCATGGACATGCTCACCTGAGATAGAGAAGGGCAGCCCGCTTGAGCTCCTCACTCCACATGCGTACAGGCAAGGTGAGAAGATGTTTGCCAGTGAGGGCCGAGGAATGGCAGAGGGCCATCTCCTTCTGCAGACCCACGAGAGGCATCACAAAGAAGGCCTTCTCTCTCAGTGGTCTCTCTTCGTTGTCGGCGTGCTCCCAAATGGGCAGATTCAGATCCAGAAAATATACTGTCCCTATCGACTCCGGTGGCAGTTCCATGTTGAAGGGACTCTGACGCCCCTCCGCAGCGACTGTGGTGGACAGTTGGAATACTGCCATACTACAGAAGAGGCAGAACTCTCCCAGAAGACGCATTCTGAGAAAGACCGTTAGGTTGTCGATTCGGATTTCGTTGCGACGCTGTATTGTGCAAAGTCTCAAGATGTTATTTTATGAGTTGCAAACATCAGGTGACGTTTGCACAGACGAGCGATTAGTCAGCAAGAAAGAAAGCCGGTCAAACTTTGACGAACATCAATATCCAAAGATCAAATGCCGACCCGCTGCGGAAGCGTAACTTGAGTTGAAAACAACCCATGAGCTCATCTAGGATTCAAGCTTAAGGTCAGCGACTACAACTGGCTCTTCTCTTTGTGATTCAAGCAAACTTTCTTGTCAAAGAAATTTGTCAGCGCACGAAGTATGTCATCGGTTATGATTCGACCTTGCTTTTTCGCGGCATCTGTTTGAAGCGGTCAGTTAAAAAATCTCGAGGAAAAACTTCCGCAGAAAGTAGTTGACTAATCAATGCTGACGTGCCGCAAGGCTCTTTGAACGTCGCGGTCTTGCGTAAGACAGCAAAGAGGCGTAAAAGGGGGCAAATCGCTCGTCGGGTATCTTTCTTTGGTACATGCGATCTGAGTCTTCGCCGACAGAAGCCGACTTTCCAGAATGTGTTCGTTTCTAAAACATTTGCTACTCTGTCTGGCCATTTCATTCGAGGCGTCAGTCTGCCTCGCCGTCCAACAGAGTCCCTTCAACGTGGAGCTGGCCCCCAAACAACTGGGCACAGTGCCCTTCCAAGGCTTCAATCTGCCCGTTTGGGAACACGCAGAGAACAAGGATAGGGAACCGAAAGAGAAGTCCTACTTCGTCATGCCGTTGGTAGTGCTGGAGAAAGAGAAGGCCGAATGTCACAGCTCGCTACTAACCGACCGACATCTGCTCACGTTGCCCATGCATATGTGGAACGACGTCCTGAAGCTTGCCGCTCTAACTTACTTGAGGTAAGTTCGGCTGGCGCATATTGTGCATACTATGGATTTGGGACGGGAGGGATGGAGGGAGCGAGGGAGGGGGGGGGGGGGGGGGCGGGGAGGTGGGAGGGAGAAGGGGGGGGGGGGGGGAGCGGGGAGGTGGGAGGGAGAAAGGGAAGAGGGGGTGCGGGGGAGAGGGAAGAAGGAAGGGAGGGGTGGAGGGAGAGACTTTCTATTGTAGTCACGCGCTGTGAATTTCAGAAACAAGGTCGATTTCGCTGAACTTGGTGCCAATCAGCTTTTCCCAATGCCTATCGTGGAAGCTCGTCTGGTATGGGGCAACGACGCCGCCCCTCTTTCGGACAAGTTCTCTCTCAATACCAAATGGACTCCACTGACGAAGCTGAGAAGCCGAGTCAACTTTGAGATCGTTGCCGCCGAACAGAAGTACTGTGAGGGGATCTTAAGCGAACTACGACAAAATCCACACATTTTCGAAAGTCTCCAACTCGAGTACCTGATCCACACGCAGAAGAGCTCATCGCGACGACTTGTAGTCAAGGTAATTGTGATGTAGCACTGAACATTCAACAGGCAATCTCAATGACGCACACATCGGTTTGTTTCAGGGCAAGCAGTTGCTGAAGGGGCGATTGTTCGCAAAGCTGAAGCAGCTGGCAAAGAAGAGCGGCAACGTCGAAGGCGTCTATCTGAAGGGAGAGGATGTGAACAAGCTATCCAGTGAGACCGCCTCTTCAGTGGTTGGCACTCTGATCACAGAGGAGAGCTACGTCTCCGACGGGGATGAGCTGAGTGTGGGACAGAAGCTGATGGAAGTGCTGAAGGAGCACAGGGTGTCCTCAGAGGCTCTGACTCCAGAGTTGTGGAAGTCTGTCTATTGGGAGAGGGACAACGCTCGGCCAGACAAAGTGACCCAATACCTGAACACAGTCTTCACCAAACACAAGACGAATAGCAACCTGCTGAATGTCAACCAGAAGGGCAGTTCAGATGAGAAATACAAGCGAGTTCGACTTGCGCACGCTACAGCTTGAGCATGTCCAATGTGTTTGCAGCTTCTGACTGCAAACTCTGTATTGCACTTCTATCTGTATTGCACTGTATCACACTATTTAGACGCAGGGGGCGGTTATGGAAGTATCAGCGCCGCTTTCGAAAAGATCAACGTGACCATTGGCGGTGGAGGCAATTCGTCATCAGGGAAGAGGAAGAACGTCACAGTGGCTGAGGCTAAGGAGAAGCTGAAGGAATTGAACTATTCCGTTGAGTGGAGTGGGGAGAAGTTCCGTCCAAAGCCCATGGACCTCTACCGACTCAATCTGCAAGAGCTCTCTTCGACCAGTGAGTTGGTCTCCACCAGAGTGCAGCTGAAGAAGAACAGAGAGGTCCACAGGGCCGCCGTCACCGTCCTCGACAATGGAACGTGCGTTGAGTCTTGTATGTTGTCCAGAGCGCACCATTAGGCGTTCATATGTATTCATGTACATTTAGTGCAGTACATATACATAGGTCTCTAACCGCGCTAGTGCTCTGTTTCAGTTTGCACTGCTTGAAAGAGTTGATGCGTCTAGTAAGCTCTCCACTGCAGAAGTAACGACATTTTGCATAAACAATTGGCCGTTCTCCTACAGCCTTCTCGCCATCTCGTCCTTTGCTGTACTGCTAAGTACTCTCCGCAGCAAGACTTGTTTCTAGACTGGACAACCAACAGCAGAGTCTCCTGAAGCGCAGTGCAGTCGTCGACAATCGGTTGAAGGAGCTGAGTCAGGGCGTCAGCCATATGAATGAGTCACACACTTCCAACTTGAACCTCATTGCAAGCGACTTGAATGAGTTGAAGGGAATCGTCAACAGCTTGAAAGTGGATCACACCGACCAACTGGAGACCCTTGAGAGCCAGGTGAAGCGGACGAGCCGCGCTCTTAAGAGGGACGTGAAGCGACTGAAGGCTACCGACGCCTGTCTTCGCGACGGTTGGACGCCACACGGGGACATCTGCGTCAAAATCGTTCGCGCGAAAAAGCAAGTCAAACGGCACTAGCGTACATCGCGTAAATTCAGCGACTGCCGCTCTCCTTCACTCCAACTTCATTTGCGATCAGTTGCACTCGGCACACAATGCCCGTTCATTCCAGGACTCGGAAAGAGGCAAGGGCCTTCTGTCGGTCGGAGGGCGGCGACCTGTTCAATCCCAAGACGAAGGAACTCAACGACGTTATGACCAGACGTGAGTGGGGCTTAGGTGAATGCACATTACCCGAGCACTGCTTTGCTGTGGGGGCAATCCTTGCATTCTGAAGTATGAGAAATGGAAAGTATTTGGCGTGTAGGCCGTGTATGACTTTGTGACCTCCTCCTCTTCCCGCCTGTCTTTCCTCTAGTGACAGCCGAGAGACACATGGGCGCGCGCACACCTGGACAATCTCAAGTTTCTAGTGCCGCCAATTGCCTAGTATCCCCATAGCCTAGACAATTTTGCAAAAGAATTCGTTTGTGTTTCCAATCGTCGCATTTAATCTGTACGCTATAATGTTTGCGCTGTAGCATTGCTACAGTAGCAAGCACAAACGATCAAGGGAAAGCGCCGGGAATCGATCTTTTGCCGCAGCATAGTCAACAGATGTTTCGTGTTCTTATTACTCTGAAATTACATATTGTGCTGTATGTATGTATGTATTTGCGCAAATTCGACTCTGACTCAATGTGCATGGGTATCAGTTGTGGCCGCTCTTCGTGCAAAGGCGGCAGCCAAACAACCACACACTTCCCTGCCTCTGTTTCAGTGCTGGGTGGACAGAATGTCGGGGTGTGGATCGGCCTCAACGACATCGCCCGAGAGGGAGACTACCGCTGGACAGACAACAGCCCTCTCACATACACGCAGTGGGAGAGCGGTGAACCCGATGGTGGCAGTGGCAGTGAAGACTGCATCCTCTTCTGGGGCGGCAGCAACAACAAATGGTGGGACGACTCCTGCACATCCACCTACTACTTCGCCTGCGAGCGAGGCCGCCTCTGAGGAGGAGGAAGGGGGACGCAGCGACAGACCACTCTCTCACACTCTCATCCACCTGTTGTAGGCTGCATAGATATTTGTGCTTGTGAAAGCTGGCATTGTGCGGTGATTACATCCTACCTTGCACAAATTGAAGCGACCATCTGTGTATCATGGTTGGCGCGGCAGCGCCAAACCATAGTAATATGTTCCATCTCGGCCGCGCGCACCTTTTCCCATCATCACGATATTTATTTCTCAGGCGGTACTAAACGGAATTTGATGAAATTTGGTACACTAAAGGGCTTTATCATAAAGAGATTAAATTCCAAAATTGGTGAAAATCGGTTCAGTGTAGCAAAAGTTACAGGCGCGTTTCTTGTCCCAAAGGTGGGGGATGAATTCTTCTCCTCCAGATCACGCTCTAACGTCCATCAGCATCTCGTCTGGCCGCCTTCCGTTCCTGCAACACACAAAGGGCAATGAAACAGTGCTCTACGGGGTGGAAGCGGATTGAGGGGGGGGGGGGGGGGGGGGGGGGTGGGCGTTTGCCCCACCCCCCCCCCCCCCCCTCCCTTTAGGCGAAACCGCCCCCACACCATTTGTGCCTGCGGCGTTATTTTAGAGTATTTTTGAAACAGAAAACACCACAATCGTCAAAAATCTTCACCTTTGGCGCAAAAGCAGTTTGCCGTTTTGAGTATGAATGATTGCCAAACAATTCACCTCCCCACCCCCCTCACCCACCTCCCTCCCAGCCGTCACTCCATCCTTCACCCCCCCCCCCCCCCCCCCCCCCCTTCCGTCACACCCTCCCACACCGACGACTCTCCCTCCACCCTCCCTCGGCAATCGACGAGTTCACTAGAACTCACGCCACTCCATAGCGTTTTATGGAAAGCTGGCATGTTAGTGGTCGCCAGGCGTCAATGAGAGTACCCTGGTGAACCAGTTTAGACCACGTGCCAGTTCAGACCATCGTCGCCGCCGCCGTCGTCGTTGTCGTCGTCGCCGCCGCCGCCGCCGCCGTCGTCGTCGTCGTCGTCGTCGTCGCCGTCGTCGCCGTCGTCGTCGTCGTCGTCGTCGTCGTCGCCGCCGTCGTCGCCGTCGTCGTCGTCGTCGTCGTCGTCGCCGTCGTCGTCGTCGCCGTCGTCGCCGCCGCCGCCGCCGCCGCCGTCGCCGCCGCCGCCGTCGTCGTCGTCGTCGCCGTCGTCGTCGTCGTCGTCGTCGTCGTCGCCGCCGTCGTCGTCGCCGGCGTCGTCGTCGTCGTCGTCGTCGCCGCCGGCGTCGTCGTCGTCGCCGTCGTCGTCGTCGTCGCCGCCGCCGCCGCCGTCGTCGTCGTCGTCGCCGTCGTCGTCTCACGTTTTATAGAGGGGACATTATAGTCCTCTGGAGATCGACGCCGCCAAAGAAATAGGCGTAGTTGTCATGGAAAGTCAGGCCGACCACAACGAGGGCCATCGTGGTTACATAAGTAGCCAGCACAACCAACAGAAACGAAGTAGAGCGGAGGGTGTCACGCTGCGCTCGAAGCTGCGGCTTCTCGGCTGTCGAATAGCCGCCCTAGTCAACACAGCAGGCGATTGCTATACGGCTGAGCAGACGGCAAAGCACCTATTGTATTTCAGAACACTCACTCACTCTTTTCGCCGCGCGTCTCAGGTGAACGGCGGCGGATAGATTCAGTGGAGTGGAGATTAAAAGGGTTATCAGACTGAGCAGGGCGACAGGCAGGGTGTCTCGCCTTCCGTAAATGAGACCCTTGGATGGAAGTGGTCACTGAGGCGATTCTGCCCCTCTATCAGTGTCAGAGCTGTGTGTCAGCCCTCCCTCAGTCCATTTCCCACGGCAGTGACGCGGGTCGTATGCCTTCCTTCAACAGACCCTCTAAATGAGGAGACTGGCGTGTATCTGACTGATTTGAAACATTACATGAGCCCATATCCAGAGGTCAGGGAAGGTGAGGTGAATCAGAGCGCATATCTGGAGATATTGGATAGGTTGTTTGAGGGTACAAGAATCGGCCGCTGAAACTCTCACAGTTCTTCAACAAGCACAAGCCACTGTAGGATATGACAACGAACTATTTTAGCGCCACAGAATCACATATGAGTATGCAACATAGAAGGGAAGGATCGGTGGTCTTCTGCGCGCGCCTTCTTCGCCCTTCTTCAGTCGAGCCCTGTTCTGAGGGAGGACGGCGTATGAGTTGCTTCGCGAGTAGACAACACACGTGTAACCGGGGGGGGGGGGGGGGGGGGGGGGGTAAGCCCCCCCCCCCCCTAGCCGAAAGTGTACCCCCCCCATACCCCCCCCCCCCCCCCAGGTACCCCCCTCCCGCCTTCCCCAAAAGAGCCCCCCCCCCCCCCCTAAAATTTCAAAAATTTTCGCCTGCGGCGCTTAAAAATAGCAAAAATTTCGCCTGCGGCGCTTGAAAATAGCAAAATTTTCGCCTGCGGCACTATATTTTGGACATTTTTGACCAAAATTAAGCAATTTTTGGCACTTTTTGGCCTATTTTTGCAAAATTTTCTCATTTTTTGGTACTTTTTTAGCAAAATTTTTAGGTCATTTGACCCCCCCTCCAGGGGCCTCAGACCCCCCCCCCCCCCCCCTGAGGGGTCCTATACCCCCCCCCCCCCCCCCCCCCCCCCCCCTGGCCGGTTGGCGCTTACACGTATGGTAGACAATGTGTCAAAGTCAGCGCTGCGCAACGTGCTGCTATGCGTCTGAATATGGATGGATTGGGGAACATGAGTATGTACATAGTATAATGGAGAGAGCGAGAAAGAAGCGCGGATGTTGGAGTTCTTACCGAGTCTCCGGCCGAGGCCGTCGAAGTCGAAGGCGTATAGCTGGGGAGGCTCTCCACTTCCATGAAGGTGTCGTCCGTGGACGTCGACCAGCTGCTGCCACCACCTGGGGTTGTCCACGCGCTTAACCCCTGCAAGAGGACTTTGACACTGTGAAGTGGACTGAGAGACTGAGGCGACCGCACACCCCGCCACTGTCAGAAGTTGTGAGAATGCGCCATGCGTATGGGGCGGGGGGCGGGGGGGGGGGGGATCAGGCGCATGGAGACTTGAGAGAAGAGAAAGAAGAGGAAGAGGGGGAAGAATCATGAAAGACCGATCGGTCACCTGGAAGGGGATTCGAATCAGCTGATCGGCGGTGGCCTTGTGGCGGCGGAAGGCCCTCTTGACGAGAGCCCTGGAGTCGCGGGGGCCTGTGTAGACCAACTCCACGCGCATCTCCTCTCCATTCTCGATGGGGCAGTCGTTATCCATCAGCGAGTCGAGACGTATCGATAGTCTATTAATTGTGCACAAATTAGCGTGTAACTTGATACTGACTTCTAGGTACTGTTATCAAGAACGGTTTGTGGTTGCCATCGAGAACTCCGTGTTGCTATGTTGGCCGGTATCGAACAGTCGTGCAACAGTGGATCATGCACCACCTGAGCTTGCATGGCCAAGACCGGCAACTCCAGTATCTGATCAACCATCGCGTGCGGCGAGTCTTGGAAGCCGGGATGGTTTTGCAGCTGCGTCGCCTGTCCCGTGTATGCGACCACCAGCAGCTTCACCTGACAAACCAACGGGAAACTAGTTCGAAGCGCGCTCCATTTATTGAGAAAGTCATGTGTGCGTGCCGCTTAGGACCGACCTTCCCCCCCTGCTGCAACGGACACTCGCTCAGTTTCTTCCGCTTGATGACGATGTTCTTGCTGCGGCGGCCCTGCACCACGGTGAGCGCGGGCTCACAGGTCAGGCCGTTGTCATTTTCGACGACCGTCTTGACTCCCACCTGACTCGTCAGCTTGTTGAAGAAATCCACCACGATCTGGTTCTGAAAGGTGTTGCCGGCCATAACGTACATAGTTTGGCGTGCATTTCGCGATGCGTACATACGTCGATATGGCTAGAAGTAGGCCCAATGGAGCACACGACGTCGACCACCATATGCCCGTTGTCGAGGCCCGAGTGGACCTTCAGCTCGACGCGCATCTCTATCATCTGTGGGGCGCCCTCGTCACCAAGAGGGGGCGACTCTGCCCCGGCGGCACCTGGAAGAGAGGAGGAAGAGTTGGGTTGGTGGGTGGAGCTGGCTGACTGCTTGGTCCACTGAGAGACAGCCCCCCCCCCCCCCCCCCCCATGCACGTATGTACAAAGGCGAGACGACGACTGACAGACAAGTAGAAAGGAGATGTCATACTAGATGCTGGGGTGACCATAGAAACTGATTTAGTTTCACTTTCAGTTTCAGTATCAGTATCAGTTTTCTTTCTAGTTTCAGTTTTAGTTTCAGTAAGGAATTTTCTTGAGTTTCAGTTTCAGTTACTGAAACTGAGTTTCAGTATTAAGTACGCTGTTCGCGGCTGTAAAGCGCACATGCAACCTCGCATGGATGCGTTACTGCGTTGCTGATTACCATATATAAGGTGCACTCAAAGTTTTTTCGTCATTGTCAATCAAGCAAAGTGCCGAATCAACCTAAGATGAACCAAACATGCGCCTCAAACACTAAAACTGAAACTAGTTTCAGTAGTGCGCACTGAAACTAGTTTCAGTATTGCACTAATACCGATTCCTTTTGTGGAGTTTCAGTTTCAGTTTCAATATGGCTGGCCATTTTAGTTTCAGTTTCAGTATATTTATAGAAACTGAAACTGAAACTAGTTTCAGTTTCTATAGTCACCCCTGACTAGATGTACAACCTCCCCCTCCGTAGGGAATACCCCTGAAATCCAAAAGTCGAAAAAAAATGCACAATCGTAAAACTTTTGTTGCTTTGTTAGCCCTACTGTGCGCGGTGCTACATATGTACCTTTCGTCTATGCATGCACGAATCAGCGTGCTTTCGTTACATTTCGGCTATTAACTAACTAAAGTCTGTCCAAAAAAAACTGAGACTGGAGGTTTTTTTGCAAATTTCTGTGTTTGAGTAGGACGTACCGGACCAGCTGTGGTACCAATCGATAGGTCTCGACGAGCTCTATTGGGTCATGCGTATTTCGACTTAATCACGCAACACGCGCGGAAACGGGACGCCACAGTAAAAAATCGACTTTTTTTCCTGACTACAGATTTTTTTCGTTCCACCTGCATTTTGTAGAACAATATGTCCCTACTAAACCCTGTAAGTATGAAAGTCCAGAAATCAGCCGTTCAAAAGTTATAGCGATTCTCCCGACCCCTATTTTTTCGATTTACTAACATTTTTTCGGAAGGCCCCGAAAATAGGGGACATTTGGCGATTATTCGCGGCTCCTAAGGCCGATCTGGCTGAAATTTATAGTGTGTGTGGGGAACCCATGGAAGCAACTTTTGGTCAAGCGACGCCCGCTTCGCCTGCTGGAATCGCCGGCGGCACTTGTTTTTCGGCGAAAATCGACAAATTTTAAATTCAATTGAGATTGACTTGAGACTCTACAGCTTTGGGAGCCTTGCTTAGGTGCGCTGCGTAGACATTAAGTGGGCCCACATACCTGCCAAGTTTGGCCTCGCCGCGCCTTAACGTGAAGATTTACACCGGAACTTAGAGTCATTATGCCGAAGTTTGAGCCATTATATATCTCGTGCTATGTAAGTCGTGCAAACTTCTCCTTTTACAGACTTCATATTCCCATATGTGCGGTTTGACGATCCAAGTTTCATCCACGTCGGATACAGTTCGAGTGGTGAAACGCCAAAATTATAATGACTCAAACTCCTGTTGCGTAATTAGCGACTGCTTACCCCAAGGAAAACACGCACAGGAGACCAACGTAGAGCGGAAATGCTGTAAACACGTAATTTACACTCGCCGTCGTATCGTCATGTCTCCAGCGCTGACATCGGTCGTCGTCGGCAGTAGCACTCGGATGAGGGACGCAAAAATCAATTTTCAGCAATCGTCGCCAAAGTTACAAATTTAATACAGTTTTCCAAGCGGCATCGAATGGTCGTAACCACACCGCGCTCCGTAGCGTCGTTCGCGAGATATGACGCATCAAAGTTTGACTTTCCATTGAAATAATTGCCAAAGTGTCGCAGTTCGCACCATTGTAACTTGGGCCGGCAAAGAGCCACTCAGCTGAGACTTGCACAACTCGCAGACAGGCTGCATGCATAGTTTTTGAAAAAGTTTCGTTTGAATCGGGCGTCGGATAGCCAGTCAACAAAGCCAGCAAAGAAGCCGTCTTGCTCTTCGAATCTCGCGAGTCGCAAACTAGCCTTTTTGATAGCTTTGTTGACTGGCTGTCCGACGCCCGATTCAAACGAAACTTTTTCAAAAACTATGCATGCAGCCTGTCTGCGAGTTGTGCAAGTCTCAGCTGAGTGGCTCTTTGCCGGCCCAAGTTACAATGGTGCGAACTGCGACACTTTGGCAATTATTTCAATGGAAAGTCAAACTTTGATGCGTCATATCTCGCGAACGACGCTACGGAGCGCGGTGTGGTTACGACCATTCGATGCCGCTTGGAAAACTGTATTAAATATGTAACTTTGGCGACGATTGCTGAAAATTGATTTTTCCGTCCCTCATCCGAGTGCTACTGCCGACGACGACCGATGTCAGCGCTGGAGACATGACGATACGACGGCGAGTGTAAATTACGTCTTTACGGCATTTCCGCTCTACGTTGGTCTCCTGTGCGTGTTTTCCTTGGGGTAAGCAGTCGCTAATTACGCAACAGGAGTTTGAGTCATTATAATTTCGGCGTTTCACCACTCGAACTGTATCCGACGTGGATGAAACTTGGATCGTCAAACCGCACATATGGGAATATGAAGCCTGTAAAAGGAGAAGTTTGCACGACTTACATAGCACGAGATATATAATGGCTCAAACTTCGCCATAATGACTCTAAGTTCCAGTGTAAATCTTCACGTTAAGAACAAAAAATTATGAGGAAAAAACTTCGCGACATTCCGATCGCGTGATTAGTTTTTGGCGTCCCAATGTTTACAGGCCCGTTGCTCGAGAACGGCAAGCGGCATTCAGTTGGCTTATGCACCGTTGGATTCGCCGTTTGATTCTCTATAGTGGTGCCGCACGTTTGATCATTTGTAGGATTTCCCTGGAAAGCGCGTTGCGCTCCTGTGATTTGGGGCTACAGAAGCTACCGGCAACTTTGACATTACGCTGCAGTCAAACGTGACGTTGTTCGAAGATGGTGTAGTAGAATAAAGTATTTGTCTTTGTGCCCTCTATCTCTCCACCAAATTTCAGCCCAATCGGTTGCGAACTGTTTTCTACAAATTGATGTACAATATTTCGCTGTCTCGTCAATAATAGTTTGCAACCGATTGGGCTGAAATTTGGTGGAGAGACAGAGGGCACAAAGACAAATACTTTATTCTACTACACCATCTTCGAACAACGTCACGTTTGACTGCAGCGTAATGTCAAAGTTGCCGGTAGCTTCTGTAGCCCCAAATCACAGGAGCGCAAGGCGCTTTCCAGGGAAATCCTACAAATGGCCAAACGTGCAGCACCACTATAGAGAATCAAACGGCGAATCCAACGGTGCATAAGCCAACTGAATGCCGCTTGCCGTTCTCGAGCAATGGGCCTGTAAACATTGGGACGCCAAAAACTGATCACGCGATCGGAATGTCGCGAAGTTTTTTTCCTCATAATTTTTTGTTCTTAAGGCGCGGCGAGGCCAAACTTGGCAGGTATGTGGGCCCATTTAATGTCTACGCAGCGCACTTAAGCAAGGCTCCCAAAGCTTCAGAGTCTCAAGTCAATCTCAATCAAATTTAGAATTTGTCGATTTTCGCCGAAAAACAAACGCCGCCGGCGATTCCAGCAGGCGAAGCGGGCGTCGCTTGACCAAAAGTGGCTTCCATGGGTTCCCCACACACCCTATAAATTTCAGCCAGATCGGCTTTAGGAGCCGCGAATAATCGCCAAATGTCCCCTAATTTCGGGGCCTTCCGAAAAAATGTTAGTAAATCGAAACAAGTTGTTTTAAAAAAGTTGAGTTGTTTTATTAATACAGAGTGGTTTCTGAGTGTTTTAAAGTGGAAGAGTAAAACAGTGGATAGTTTTGTAAAGTGTTTCGAAGCCTTTCCGATATGACGCGCGCCTGCCCGCAGTCCACTGTTCATGTGCTACTTTTGACCCACTCCTTTCTGAGGGGTTCTTGCAAGGCAACATTGGAATCGCCCGGGATTAATTTTTTGAGCAAGAGACAGACACATTTCTGAGCGGTTGTTGCAAGGCAACATTGGGTTTGCCCAGGATTAATTTTTTTAGCAAGGCACACGCATTTTCGAGCGGTTGTTGCAAGGCAACATTGGAATCGCCCGGGATTATTTCTTTGAGGAAAAGAGGTTTGTTACGAAACGGTTGATTAGGGAAGGAAGACCACTTAGACCGTTCAAATCAAA